>JAVJIF010014638.1:0-112049 GCA_038442645.1 Agave tequilana | reverse complement strand
GGTCATCATTTCATAAGAACTTAGATTCTACTAAGTCCTTTTGATGAGACGCGGCGTCAATCACAAATCGGAACGCGGTCTTCTTGATGAGATGCGGCGTCAATCAAAAGATGAGACGCGGCATTGATCCGTAAAGTAAGACGCGGCTGTCAGTCCCTGGGGTGAGACGCAGCGTCAATCACAAGGTGAGACGCAGCTCTGAATAACGCAAATCTGTCTTGCGCGGATCGGGCAGACGCAAGAGATGCAGCCTTGTCTGCTGAAGGGACGCGGCTTTTCCCATCTGCGTTTAATGTGATCTGACTCAAGATTTTGGAGATCTTTGCTTGTCAGGTCTTCACTGTCGATTGGGATTCCGAGTCATCCGTTGATTCCAAGGCAGTTATCCACGCGTCAACTCCTCATTGGACTCAGGAGTTACTGCCCTTAGATGCAAAACCGATGCGGGCGGTTGAAAACCGGCGCTTGCGACGGTTTCCCAAAGCGGCGTTCCACGCGTCAATCCTCCACTGGGCTTTGACAATCGTGCGTGACGGTTCCAATTAACGCCCCATTAATGGCAGTTATTAGGGCCTGCCTATAAATAGGGTGCGCTCCCCTTCTATAATCCAAGCTTGGATTATTTCTCTTTGGATTGCTCTGAGAAGTCCCACCTTCTTCAGAAAGAGTTTCTTGATAGGGACTCCCGTCTCCATGGACGAAGGTAATTCCGAGGATGAAGATGACCCAGAGCTCTCACGCTTCGGTTTGGTCTCTTCAAGAAGAACCCCCTCTTGGATCATCTTGGACGCCTGCGTTTGGGTGCAGAGAGGCCGACTCTGGCCAGAGGTCTCTGCTGGTATGTCCCCCGATGATGTGTATAGCCTGAACTTCGGCATGATCATCTGAATGAAGTCCCGGTGCATTCCTCCTCTGGAATTTGTGCCAGTGACTTGACTTCTCTGAATGCAGGCGCTTGACGCTGGCTTTGCCCATTGTGTTTTACTGCCTTGGCGCGTTTCAGACCTGAATCTTGCAACTCCTGTTCACCCAACAGAGAGATGGCAATTTTTGGCGTTCTGAAATTCTTTGCGTCTGGTGCATTAGGCGCGGGTACAAACTGAGGCCGCGTTTGAATCCTATGCGTGGCGCAGTTTGACTTGCGTCTGTTTGACTGTGCGGGTCATTCCCGCGTCTGAAGTCTTGAATGGCTGCCGCGTTCTGTTACTCAGTTTCCTTTATAAAAATGTACTGAGTTCCAGATTTTCTGACTCTCTTGCTTATTCTTTGCAGGTAGGCTTGCTTGTCCTTTTTCAGGTTTGCTGGGCCCCAGAAAGAATATACCGGCTGGCGAACTTGCTCCATGTTCGTTTGTGAGAGATTAAATTATGGTCCTCGTCGTTTGTGAGAGATTAAATTATATCTCTGACGAGGACCCAACCCTCGCCAAGGTCTCTTCAGATCTGGTGCAAGAGACGGATAGGCTGAGTATCGGCGAGGGTGGTCCGGCGGTTACGGTGGCGGAAAGATCCTCTTCCTCTCCCTACTCCAGAAGTGACATCAAGGACATTCCGTTGGGTGGCCTGCTGGGGAAGGGATGGTGATGAATGCAGGACTTTCTGCTGCCGCTGGACCTAGTGGAGGGTAGCATCCTTTGTGATGACTCCTAAACTTCCTCTCTCACCCCAGGAGTGACCCATGTTCGTTGGATGGTCTGCTAGGGAAAGAGACGCGCCTGAACGAAGGGTTGCAGGACCTTCTGTTGCCACCGGACCTCAAGAACACCATTGCTCTTAGCTTAATCAGCTAGGGCGCTTTCGACTTTTGCGTCATTGCCATGGCGCAATCGGTTCCAATTGTGCACCTGGGATCAGATGCGGTTTCAAGGAGTGAGTACGGCCTCTGAGAGAGAGGGACTTCTTTGTACTCCTTAATTGTAACGCTCAATCTTATTGTATAAGAGAGCATTTTGTATCACTTTCATATGCTTGAATATCAATAAAAGTGACACTTTTCTTTTTGCCTCTTTCTGTTGTCTTGAATGTTTTGTTTTAGAAGCAAAAGAATGATTTTGGTGGACCTGCCACTTTATAAAAGAAAGTGACAAGTGGAGTGCGTACCCCCAGAGAAGGTGAACTTTTATCAAGGATTTGGGATTAACTTGATTTAAGATCGCTGGGGATTTTGATGGAAGCATTGTTTATTGGTGTAATGTTAACCAACACTGCCTCCAAATGAATTTGATACTCGGTTGGGGAGAATATCAACGAAACTAGACTCGTGGGGAATCTAGTAAGATTTTTACCGTTAGAGGTGTGATATTAACTTAACGGTTTAGAAGTAGTCTTGTCAGAAGTGTAATGTTAACTTGACAAGGATGTGAGTTAGAGGTGTGATATTAACCTAACTCATCAGCATCATCTCAGTTTTATTTGGGAAAACTGAGGGTGTCACTGTCATAGGTGTGATGTTTAACTTAACAGTGATAGTAATGCTAGAGGTGTAATGTTGAACTTGGCATTAGTCGTCTCGGCTTAAAGAAGTCGAGGAAAGGTCATAGCCATAGGTGTATTGTTGAACTTAGCAATGACTCGGATGCTAGAAGTGTAGTGTTAACTTGGCATCGTCCGTCTCGGCTTGGACAAGGAAGTCGAGGAAAGGTCATAGCCATAGGTGTATTGTTGAACTTAGCAATGACTCGGATGCTAGAAGTGTAGTGTTAACTTGGCATCGTCCATTTCAGCTTCGATATGGAAGTCTGAAGAAAGGTGACTGTCAGAGGTGTGATATTAACTTGACAGGCACTCGAGGTACCGCTTAGAGGTGTAATGTTAACTTTAAACAGTAGTTTTGTCAGAGGTGTGATATTAACTTGACAAGAATTTGCTTGCGATAGGAGCAATTTGAGGGCCTGTCATTCTATTGATGAGAATTGACAAGTGGAATTTGAAGTGCCAGAGGTATAGTGTTAACTTGGCAAATTTGAGAGTTTGTTACTCTATGCAGAGTTAACAAGCCAGGTTTGTACTCGACGAGGAGTATTCATTACCAGAGGTATAGTGTTAACATAGTAATGATTGCATTTTGTGGTCCTACCATTCTATGGATGAGAATTGGTAAGGGATTTTTGGAGGGAAGAGTGGAATCAAGTCCACTTAGGATTTTTAGCAAACCCTCAGCTATCAACAGATTTGAGATGCCTTTACCAACTACCGTTTGAGTTGGGCTAGCCATGCTATTCCCCTCAGCATGATGAGTTGTCGAAGACTTATGTTGGACTTAAAAGCCAACATTTTCCTCTATCCTTAGCCGTCGGAGGCGTCGGATCAAATGGGAACGTGTCCCTTAGGATTTTTAGCAAATCCTCAGCTGTCAACGGGTTTGTCATGCCTTTACCAACTACCGTTTGAGTTGGGCTAGCCATGCTATTCCCCTCAGCATGATGAGTTGTCGAAGACTTATGTTGGACTTAAAAGCCAACATTTTCCTCTATCTTTAGCCGTCGGAGGCGTTGGATGTTTCCGATCAGATGTGTATTTTTAACTTGATCGGTGGAAGAATGCCATCTAGGGATAGTATTTCTTCAGGAATTTGCCATTGATTGGCATCATGAGTGTATCGCCATTTGAGGTTATGAGGCGATACGATCCATTTGAGTAGACTGACTCTACTACAAACGGTCCTTCCCATTTGGGTTGGAATTTTCCTTTCGTCTTGTGCGTCATGACCATGGGTCTTCGGACGGCTAAGACGAGGTCGCCTTTCTTGAAAGTTCGGGATTTGACTTTCTTGTTGAAGGCTCTGGTGATACGAGCTTGGTAAAGCTCGATTTGTTGTTGGGCCTGCAGACGCTTGTCGTCCAAGGCTTCCAATTCTTGGAGTCGCTGTCGATGCTTCTCCTCTGTTGTCATCTCCGCTGTCAAGGCGACGCGTAGAGATGGAATTTGGATCTCTAGGGGAAGCACGGCTTCACATCCGTATATCAAGGAAAACGGCGTGGCCTTAGTCGGGGTTCGCACAGTTGTGCGGTAAGCCCATAAGCATTCACCCAACTTGTCGTCCCAGTCTCGTTGACTTTTCGAGACGAACTTTTTGAGAAGCTTGCCAATAGTCTTGTTGAAAGCTTCGGCGAGGCCATTGGCGGCAGGATAGTATGCCGTTGATGACACACTCTGGATTCTGAACTTGGCGCAGAATCTCTGAAAAGCCTGGCTGATGAACTGGGGTCCATTGTCATGGACAATCCGCCGAGGCACACCGAACCGGTAAATAACGTGATGTTTCACGAACTTGATCACGTTAGAAGATTTCACCTCTTTCAAAGGGATAGCTTCGGCCCACTTTGAGAAGTAATCGGTTATCGCTAGAATGAACCGATGTCCTTTCGATGATGGTGGGCTGATAGGGCCAACCACGTCCATCCCCCACATTTCGAACGGCCAGGTAGAGGTCGTAGAGTGGAGGTATCCTGGTGCTTGATGGATGAAATCGCCATGTATTTGACAGGCGTGACATCTTTTGGCATAGGCAACAGCATCGGCAACCATCTTGGGCCAGTAGTAACCCAATCTTTGGAGTCGGTTTGCCAGCTTCGGGCCAGGTTGATGAGCTCCACACGTACCATCGTGGGCTTCTTTCAACACTTCGTGGGCTTCTTTTGATGAGAGGCACCGGAGCAAGATCCCGTCATGCGATCTACGATACAATGTTCGCGAAATCGCATTGTAGTAGAATTTGGAGGCTTTCCTTCGGATGGCAGCCGCCTCCCTGGTGTCTTCGGGCAAGATGCCGTATAAGACAAAATCAATGTAGGGGAATCGCCAGTCTTTAAGCTCTGGATCGGTTGACACTTCAAGTGTTTCCTTACCGCGACGATCTCCCGTTGACCTCTGGTAGTCTCCGAGGGGACTTTTTGGGCAGTATAGGTCGTGGCTATAGACGAATACCTTCTCCATTGCTCCGGCTGGAAGAGCTAAGGAGGCAGCAAGGGATGCAAGTGCATCTGCATGCGCATTTTGCTTGCGCGGTACATGGTCGATGTAGAAGTTTGAAAACCTCTCGGCCATGTGGATTGTCGCGTTGTAGTAGGGTACTAGATCTTCATGCCTGACCTCATACTCTCCGCGAACTTGGCTGACGATGAGTTTAGAATCACCGTATGCCTCGAGATTTTTAACGCCAATCTCATCGGCGAATTGCATCCCAATCAAAAGAGCGTTGTATTCCGCCACATTGTTGGAGCAGGGCTCGGTTAACGAGATAGCTCGGGGAATCACGTAATTTTGTGGGGAGACGAGTACCACTCCTACCCCCGCTACTATATGTCCCTTCGGGCTTGCCCTTGATGCACCGTCGAAGAAAAGTTGCCATACTTGACTTTCGAACGATGTCTGAGCTAGGCAGACTTCGGCGACCTCATCTGGGAGATCCTCGTAGAGTTTGGCTGCCCTGGGATCTGGGTGTTCAGCTAAGAAGTCCGCCACCGCTTGTCCCTTAATAGCCTTTTGTGGCAGAAAATGCATCTCATATTGTGATAGCAATATGGCCCATTTTGCCAGCCGGCCATTTAGTGAAGAAGGCTTTGTCATAAGTAACCTCAGGGGGTTGACTTTGGATATGACATTTATGGCTTGGCCCACCAGATAGTGTCACATTTTCTGAATGGCGAACACCAGTGCCAAACATTCCTTCTCGATCGGGTTATACCGATGTTCGGCTCCGATCATCGTTCTACTTAGGTAGTAGATTGCTTGTTCTCGCCCCTGGTCATCATTCTGAGTTAGTAGAGCTCCCAAAGAATGATCCATTGATCGGACGTACACCAGGAAAGGCTTTCCGGATACCGGAGCTGCCAGGACTGGTGGTTGGGTGAGGTAGTGCTTGATCTCCTCAAATGCTTGCTGGCAAGCGTCGTCCCAAATGAACGAAACGCCCTTCTTCATCAGCTTAGCGAAGGGTTGGCATCTCCCGGAGAGATTTGAAATGAATCTGCGGATGTATGCCAATCGTCCTTGTAATCCTCTGAGCTCCTTGAGGCTTCTGGGGGGTTGCATCTCTTGGATAGCACGAACTTTCTCCGGATCCAAATGGATTCCTGTGGAAGTCACAACAAACCCTAGGAATTTGCCACTGGCTACCCCCAGGAAGGACTTGGTGGGTTCATCTTCAATTGATGAGCCCGCATGATGTCGAAGACCACCCTCAGGTCTGCTATGTGATCACCTTTAGTGCGGCTTTTCACCGCGATGTCGTCGACATAACATTCCACCGTTTTGCGTATCTGCCGATGGAAAATGGCATTCATGGCCCTTTGGTAGGTTGCCCCCGCATTCTTTAGACCGAAGGGCATGACGGTGTAGCAATATACCCCTAGAGGTGTCCTGAAGGAGGTGTGCTTTTCGTCATCGGGATACATCTTGATTTGATTGTATCCTGAGAATCCGTCCATAAAGGACATTCGCTCGAATCCACAAGTATTGTCAATCATGACATCTGTGATTGGCAATGGGAATTCGTCTTTGGGGCAGGCCTCGTTTAGATCGCGGAAGTCGATGCAGATCTGGATCTTCCCGTTCTTCTTGGCAACGGGTACGATGTTGGCTACCCAATCGGGATGCTGTTCCTCCCTGATAAAGCCGGAGTCAATAAGCTTCCTGACTTCTGATTGGATTGCCTCCATTATTTCGGGACGGAACCGTCGCTGCTGTTGTTTGACAGGTTTTACATCCGGATTGATGTTGAGGCGGTGCATAGCCACTTGAGGATCAAGTCCAGGCATGTCCTCATAATTCCAGGCGAAGACATCTATATACTCTTGTACAAGAGATATTAAATCCTTCTTCTCCGAAGGTGACAGGCCGTCACTTATGAAGATGGGTTTAGGAGTGGCTTCATCTCCTAGGTTGACTTGAACAACCTTGTCATCTGTGGGTGGCTCACGCTGTTCAAAGCGGATATCCCAAAGAGCATTCAAATGTCTGATCCAAGGGTCTGTATCAGATTGGATCATTTCTTCATCTTCCTCCTCCATATGGCTTGTCGAAACCATGTTTACTGAAAGCCCTTTGAAGATGTTGCCGACACTGACATCTGATTCCCACGACGACGTGTCTGATGAGCAGTCATGACTTGACAGTCTCTCCGAATCAGAGGCTGATGGCACTGGAGTTGATATATAGCCCAACCCCCGGCGCGTCTGATGATAGTAATCAGGGGTTTTCCCTTTCGGTACAAAGGATCGAAGCAGTGTTCTTCTTCCTTTTCCGAAGTTCAACCCAGGCCTGTTGGTTAGATCATACCCCATGCGCTTCATCATCTTGAGCGTTTTCGGTTCATAATGATCGAACTGAGGGGATTCATCCTCACCTTCCGATTCTTCGTGGGGCATTGTTCAGACGCGATTCGCCCAAAAAGTATTGGTCTTTGGCCTTTTCGTCTGGCTGGAATCATGAATACAGACTCTTGCGCGTCACCATTATCTTGGTATGTCCCGAAGGATGATTTCACCGGTACATGCAAAGATGTCAAAGCATCTATTGCCGACCAGAGGTCATCGTCCACGTCGGTAGTGGTATCCGACGGTATTGAATCGGAAACATACACAGGAAAATACGCAAAATCTAAATCTTCATTAATATACCAACCGCCTGCATCGTCGTTGGTATCAACATCGAGCTTATTAGTGCTCTTTACAGGTGGTTCCAACTCCCACAGGCACTCTTCCTTCTCCGGCTCAATGTCAGCTTCATTACCAGAGTCTGGCTCCTCTGGTTGTGGGGTTTCATTAGTCTCCTCCGGATCCTGATATAAGAGGGAGTCCGTGAAATAATTTTCAACCCCTTTAAACGGATGCCTTTCGGCAATCAACGTTCGGACCGTCCATTCTCGTCAATGTATTTCATGACTTGGTGGAGAGTAGAGGAACGATGGAATTGCGGTGAATCCATGGTCGTCCCAGCAACAGGTTGTAGGAAGTGTCCGCGTGAATCCATGGTCGTCTCATCAATTGCCATGTTCTTTTGAAGAAAAATGAGAACTTATCTTCAAAAGTTGATTTTGTTTTAAAAGAGAATGTTGATTTGAAAAATAAAATTATTTCTATTTCAAATGATTTAGATGTTTGTTTAAAGAAAAATGAATCTTTGAAAATTAAAATTGATTCACATGTTTGCCATGCTAGTGTAGCCTCTTCATCTAGTCTACCTAATGCATGTACCTCTTCTTCTAGAATTAATGATGATATTTGTATGCTAAAGAAGAGAGTAGATTGTTTGGGCTCCACTATGAGCCAATGTGCCAAGAAACATACACGCTTGGAATGCTTGGTTCGAAAGAAACAAGTTCCATTTGTGCATGCACACCATACACGGCATACACATGCTCCTCACGGACACCATCACACGTATGCTCATGTGTACACATGTACACATTGTGGCCGAAAAGGCCATCTTGCTAAATTTTGTTATGATAGATTAAATGTTTCAAATTTAGCAAAGAAATTTGTTTGGGTTAGAGAAGGTACTAACTCCCATGGACCCAAGAAGATATGGGTACCAAAGACCACCCCTCCTTTGTTTAATGTAGGTGTGGGCTCTCACATGACGTGAGAGTAATAGCACCTTGGAGTGGATGCGTTCCGGACTTAAAGGAAATCAATTGGATGCATCACTTTCAAGGGAAGATTTGGTGGAGATGACCACCATGTTTTGGAGACAAGGAAAGTTGCTTCTTCGGTTTTGGTAACAATCCTTTACTCCCATTTATTGTCTACATGCTTTTAATATTCATTGTTTATAACATGTCTTTGATGTCTATGGATTAGTATGTTCATTCCATGTTTATTAGGTCCTTGACATACATGTATAGTATTTGAGACACACATGCTTATGTGAACCCATACTTAGTGTTCTCCACCTTTGTTTAAGCTATAATGTACATCATGAATCTAATACATGTGAATTCACATAATAATCATGTATTTGTTTTATCATGATGATTTTTATATTGTGTTTTAATGCTTCATGTTTTGAATATATGTTTAGATGTTAGTTTTCATTAAGACTAGTTATATATTTGTACATATGATGGGCTACAAACAAATCTATATATGTTTGGGATTGAATGCTTGTTTGTTCCCATTAGATGTGCTAGTATAGTCTAGTTTTGATGATTCATACATTTTAAACTTGTATTCCATTTTTGGTATTTGTTTTTATGATTATGAGTTTTCATTTCATGTATATGTGTATTTTGCCAAACTTGAAGATATACATGTATACCCCTTGAGTCATTTGCCTTTCATGCAAATATCTATTATGGACTCAAAGTGTGTTTAAGGGATATGTATGTATACTTCTTGTGTTGACAAATCATACATATACCTTGAAAAGAATTGGTATCAAATTGTTTTAATGAAAAGCTAAATTTTCATACTTTTCATGCTTTTCATGTTTTCATGATTGTCATGTTTATTGTGTCAATATTTAACTTCATGTATATGTCCATCTTATCCAAACTATTGACTATACATGAGTATCCTTTTTGAGCCACGTGCCTTAATGCATATATTTTGTGGACTCGTTGAGTTTTGGATATGTATGTATACCTTAGTTTGTATTAGACATACATATGCCTTGAGATTAAATAGTTTAGAAGGTTTTCATGTTTTCAATATTTAAGGAATAAATGAGCTTATTGATTATCTTTCATGATATTGATATTCACATTGTTCTTGTACACTCTCATTTATCGCTTGCTCATGTTTTATTTTCATGAGTTATATTATGCTTAATTGAATTAGAGTGTTGATTATCATGTGGATTTCATGTTTCATGAAAAATTACTTTATTTTATTCCTTGCTTGAAGGATTTCGTACTAGTTTACAATTTTTTCTTATAACTAGTTACGGTATTCTTCATTTGGTAGAGTTTTTCAAACAAAACTTATTTTCAAATCTAATTTTTGAAAACCCCTACCATCCAAGGGCGGTTGGATGGGAGATCATGGTCATGTATGCTTTAAAATGAAAATCATTTAAAACTTGAACCTTGATTGGGTGGTAGATGATATGAGATATACACATGCTTTTGATTCAATTGGTATCATTGAACTCTTTCAATTGGTATCAATTTTGACATTTTTGGTATACTCATATATTTGTTTATGTATGTATGCTTCAATTTCAATGGTATCAATTTCTATTGGTATCTAAATTTTCATACATATATGTTTTATTTGTGTTCAAAAAAAAATCACAAATTTTAGTTTTTTTTACTCAAGCTCTAGCATGACCCAACACCTTGAGTTTCACTTTTGTTTCAATTGATTACTTTTAAATTGGTATCAAGACTATGCATCATTTTAGTTTGTAATTCATAAAAGGGGAGAAAATTTGATTTTGTATTTCAATTGGTATTTGTACTCCCACACTTTATGATTAAAAGTTGTTATTTTAAATATATGATATCAACATCAAATTTGTTTATATGTCTTAAAATGAACAATTCTTACAATTGGTATCAATGTTTCTATGTAAAATCTTTTCAATTGGTAAATATTTACAATTGGTATCATATTTAAGAAATTCAAAATTTGTTTTGGTTTCAAGATTCATGTTTAAGAATTCAAGACTTATGTTTAATTACAATTGGTATTTCCAAATTTTTGTTTAAAGAAAATATTCAAAGTTTTGATTTGTATTGCTTATATGCAAGGAGAGCTTAACATCTCTTCATATAGATTCATGTTGAGTGTATTGTGTATTGAAGAGCTTCACATCTCTTCTTTATGTGGTACACGTGTGTAGGGGAGCTTCACATCTCCTCTTATTCATTACATAATGTGTGTTATGTGAATTAGGGCTTAACTTCCCTCCTTCATGTAATGCATATGTGTAGGGAAGCTAACTTAGCGTCTTCCTCTTCATGAATGTATATAGCATATAACACTTATTATCCTTGTTTATTTTCTTTGGTATCAAGATGCTTCATTCATATTTTCAATTGATATCATGTTTTTTAAAGTCACCCTTATTGACTTTGTTTTTGTTTTAGACAAAAAGGGGAGAACATTGTCTTTTATTGTTTTGTTTGACATAAAGGGGAAGAAAGATTTTACCCCTCGTTTTATTTATGGTTTTGATTACCCCTTTGTTGATGATTGACAAAAAGGGGGAGAAAGATTTATGAAGTTTTATATGCATGCTTATGTTTATGCATATATTATGTTTTAATCTCAAGAATCTCAAGAATATTAAGTTTAATTGATATATAGAGTTTGCTTTGTAATTGGTATCTAGAGCTTATTTTGTTTTGAATATTCCATTTGATATCTAGAACCATTTATTGTTTATGCATATGCATGTTTCATGTTTAATATTCATTGCATATATTTATTGTTTATCCCTATGCATGAGTTAAGGGGGAGCTTCCTTGAAGCTTATCTTTAATCCATGCATATATAACTCCATGAGTTTTGTCATCATCAAAAAGGGGGAGATTGTTGGCCCAATGGCCTTCCACTCTAGTTTTGATGATGATCAACTCATGTAGTTATGTTTACTAATATTCTTGTGTTTCTAAGTTTCAGATCATTAACAGGATATTAGTTGGTGATTAGCTTCAACAAGGAGTTTAGAAGCTTTCCATGTTGATTCCGGTGCCAAAGCTTAAAGATCATACCTTTGCACTTGGAGGATCACGCTTTGGGATCGAGTCTACTTGAAGATGGAAGATCAACAAGAAGACTTAGGTATCCTAGTTTAGATAGAGTTTTTAGATCCATTTGTAAAGCTTAGTTTAGTTGATATAGCTCAAGTGCACAAAACACACACGTTTCATGATTTGGTTTTGGTTTTCATGAATAATAGATCAAAACAAGTTTACTTTATACCTATGTATATTAGATATGGTCTAGATATACATACATGCTTTAAACTTGCTAGACAAACTTATTTTGACTATCCTATTCATGTTTTGGAAAAATCAAGTTTGACAAAATACAAGTTTTGTTTTTGATAAAATTGGCAAGACACAAAAATGAATTGATATGTTGATATATTGTCTTGAAATTTTTATCACATGTTTATGTTTCAATATAAAATGATAAAACAATTTTTATGGTATTTTTAAAGAGATAAAAGATTTTTTAGAAAATTTTTTTCAAATTTTCTGACCTTGTTTTGTGCTGACAGGCTGGTCGGTCGACCCTGACGGTCGACCGCACCAAGGGCCGGTCGACCGTTCGGGTCGACGACGTGCACAGACCAGACGTGCACGTCTGTTAGGCACAGACACGGTCGACCGGGACGGTCGACCGAGTTGAGAGCTCTGCTCTCGGTTTTTCTGGGTCGACCGGGCCGTCGACCGCAGTTGCCCAACGGTCATAATTCTGACCGTTGGCGGTCGACCGGACCAGTCGACCGGTGGCCTGTCAGGCTGCCACATCAGCCTAACGGCTAGTTTTGTATAGGGGCTATATAAACCCCATCTCTTTGGGGATTTTTGCCAAGTTTTTTAAGAGAAAAATTTTCAGTTTTCTGAAGTATTTAAAAGAGTTTTAAAAAGAGTTTTTGGGGCTTTAAAACTTCCCATCTTTATTTTGTTTGGGTTTTTGAAAAATCAAAGAAAACTAGGTTTTGGGATTTTGATTTGGTATTTCATTTTCTATCATATACAAGAGATTTCCCAGTAGTTTTTCTTTGTTGCTTGTTTCCAAAAACACTTTGATTCCACACTTGAGCTATATCTTCTATCCTAAACTATTTAGGATCTTGTTTTTGTGGAAAAAGAAAGAAAGAGAGGTTTGTGGTTGAAATATACCACTTGTTGTAAACCCTTGATTTCTTGAGTTGCTCCCTCTTTGTAGAGGTGGAGATTGTTGTATTGGGTTGTTGGTTTGGATCCCTCTTCGGTAGAGGTGATTGAGTTTGGTTGTAAACCTCTTCGGTAGAGGTGGTTGTTGTTGTTGTTGGTTGTTGGACCTCGGTGGAGGTTGTTGTTTGAGAGAGGAGTTCGGTACTCCTATTGTTGTAAGAAATCCTCTTTGGTAGAGGTTCCCTCGGTGGGAGTTGAGATAGTGGAAATCCTACACGGTGGTGTAGGCGGGGATGTAGAGCAAGGTGCTCGAACCTCGAAACAAATCTCGGTGTTTGCGATTGCTCCCATTGTCTCTCTAACTCTCTCTCATTTACTTTGTGCAAAGCATCATACTTCATATCATATCATATTTGCTTATGTTGAGCATATTTCATATTGCCTTGCATTAATTCATATTGCTATATCCTTGATTGCATGGCTTGATTGTGTGTGTACATTGCTTGGATTGCTTGTGTGTGTGCCCAACTTATACTCATCCAACAAGAGCTTCACATAGCGCCTCAACCCATTTCAAGGGGATCAAGGGGAGTTAGTCCAGAGCCTCGCAAGGGGAATTCAGCTACACTTGTTGTATTGTATTAGTTTGTGCATAATTTGCATTAGCTTCCGCATTTAGCGCACTTAGTTTGCATTTAGTTTCTAGATTAGCACTTACACCTATTCACCCCCCTCTAGGTGTTTTTCAGAAAATTCTTTTAAACACTGAAGTCATTCTCACGAAGAGTAGTCTTCAGGTATTCTTTTAAGACGAGAAAAGAGAAATGAGTTGTGTCTGTTGTTATTGGAGTGAGGGTCTATTTATAGACTTAGAACCCTAGTTGTTGTAACCACTCGAACAGAAAATCCAAGCAGTTGAGATATTTTCTCAACCAATTTAGATTTTAAGACTTGGTCAAAGTTGACTTAGTAAAACAAAATCTGAAATGAAAGCTTTTCCTTTTTATTTTAATACAAAAAATCAAACAGTCCCCCCAAAAGCTTGAGTTTCAGGGAAGACATAATAAAATAAATCAATAATAATTAATAATCAAATCATCAGATCATAAAACACGAGTGAAATTTGGGCAACATCATACTGTGAATTCGGGACAGGTGGACTACGCCTGGAACCTTCCTTAGTGAATTCATCGCCATCTGAGAGATATAGTAGACTACGCCTGAACCTTCCTTAGTGAATTCATCGCCATCTGAGAGATATAGTGGACTACGCCTGGAACTAGCCTCTTTTACCAGATATTGATAGAATACACACACAGTAAGTCTTCATCTATTGAGCGAGCGGGTTGAGCGTTAAAGGTCATGCTCACAATAACCGACTCATGAGAGTTTCTAGGGTCAGCCCTGCCCCCCCAACCGCAGCCATCACGGTTCCTCTCACGTAGGTAAGTCCTCCAAGGGTACTACAGCTGGATAGTATACCCTCCACACTACATGCGTTAGACTTATTAAGAGTTAAACTCATCCTTACCTAGCTGTATCATAAGAGCATCTCACCATAGAGAAGGGTAGTAGCTACAACGCTACATATAGGATATAAATATATCCGGGTTGATGCTCCACACGAGTTTCACCAGTCCAGCTTGTTACTACCACATTGAACCTCTTTCATGGAACCAGCTCCCAATCAAGTAGGTTGGGTTCCCGCTGTCGGTGAACTCTATATGGGCTTAACCCCATCTCCCTCGATGAATCTAGGAATATCCTCCTAGAAAGACCCTTAATCAAAAAGACTTTATGTTTTCTAGGGTCAGAAAATTGGCTTACAGCATTTATTTTCAAGTGGTGACAACCAGAGATTTAACCCTTCATGACACATTATTATGACTCTTGACATCTTTTATTAGACCTATAAAGTCGTTGGGTAATTGTCAGAGTCTCCCCCAATTTGAATCCCAATTTGAAACTATAAGGTAGTTATAAAGTTTTTCCTTGTAACCTTAGTTTCAAAAGGAACAAATTATATCATAATGGTTTATGATAAAGCATATATACATTGTATTTGATTATTCAAATATTTAAAGTATATATGTCTATATTTATATGCTAAAGAATAGTCAAGAACCCAATTAAAGTTAGATAGGGAACAAAACTGCACATGGCTATTCATCATCCTGTACATGGCTAGGATTCTAATTCTAGCTAATTTATTATGACATCAGATTCAATGTTAAAACTCGAATCAACCATAATTTGTAATTAGGGCTAATTCTAGATAGATTTAGTTATGTCCAAATGGTGATAAAATTAGGATTATAATCTAAACAATCATTTTTAAAGTTATGGTGTACAACGGCTGATGATATATTTAATAAAATTTTTAGAATATTGGGTTAGTTAAAATCTCAATTTTATCAGTCTAATGGCCATGTCGGCGTAACTCAGGTGGGAGGTTTTTCGCTCTTGGCGTTCCTTAATTACAGAACCACGTTGAGTACCCTTCCTTTGTTAGACACCAATTATATGAAATTTTGAGAAAATGATTTACCCTTTGATTTTATTATCCTATTGATCTAAAGATACTCATAATCATGTGTCTATTTCAGCTACATTAAGAGTATACAAATATTATTGTTGTACTCTAAATTTGCCAAAATGATAGGAAGATTTCTATCAGGTTTTCTATATTCATAATGTTAAAATGTCAGAATACAAGTTTATGTTGGTAGCTTTTAAATTAGGATATACAAAATAAAAAAGATGTAGGGGATCTTACTTAGTTCCAATTTATAAAATAATATAATTTAGTTGGATATATAGCAGAGTAAGTTAGAATTCAATATAAGAGTAGCAAGATATTTTAAAATAACTTGAACTAATTATAGCATGCAATTTAGCACAAAATTAACATATATATATATATATATATATATATATATAATATATATATATATATATATATATATATATATATATATATATATATATATATATATATATATATATATATGAGAGAAATGTAAATCAGCTGACACAGGAGGCAACTCCCTCCTATGTCACACTCAAAAATCAATTTCCCGAGTAAATTTTCAAGATCCGATCGCACATTATCATCTTCATATTCTAAGATATATACATATAAAAAATCAAGTGATTTGAAGTTTATTTACTCCATTTTCTTTGGGTTCAAACATTAACGGTTTTTTAACAATAGAACAAAATGGAACGATTAGATCAATGAGTAAACGTATTTCAAATCACTTGATTTTTTATATGTGTATATTTTAGAATATGAATATGATAATGTGCGGTCGGATCTTGAAAATTCACTCGGAAAATATGATTTTTGAGTACGACATAGGAGGGAGTTGCCTCCTGTGTCAGCTGATTTACATTTTCTCTCTCTCTCTCTCTATATATATATATATATATATATATGAAAAGTTGACAACTCCTTAGATGAAGTGTTCAGTGTGACTTATCCAATACATAAAGCAACAAATAAATAAAGTATCAGAATTTATTCATTCAGTAAATTGAAGATAAAACATGCAAGTCTACGTGTAGTGCAGATATATAAATTTTAAAATAAAGAAGGGTGTTCGATGTAAATGTATATGAATTTGTTCATTTTATTTACAAACTGAGATAGAAAGGAAAATTCAATAGCATCTAAAACAGTAATCGATACCTTTTATAAACATGCCCTTCTGAAAACACTTAAAGAATTAGAACTGACATCACAGTGAATAACTTAGGAATTAGGCAAACAAATTGAGGTGTGAACAAGATATACATTTGGTTAGATGTTCATTAACATTCATCAAAACTGTTATTATATACGAAAGTTGTCATGTACTATTTAGTGCATATTTAAATCATAAATACCATACATAGTTTGACATCAATTTTATGGCTAACAAGTGTAGTTGGCATACTACAAAAGGATCAGCTAGTTGCGACTAAGCATACATTCTTTCATGATAAAAATCAAAATTTTAAAGTCTATGCATGTGTTTCTTTGGTACATGCAACCCTTTAATCAAGAGATTCCCCAAACATTTCTATCATGTTTCTTACTCATTCATAAATTGGCAAACAAAATCAATGGCTTAAAATATTCATAAAATTGATTGAATTTTGGCACCTGATGTGTGGTAACACATGTTTAAATCATCTGATTTTTTGTTTCTAGGTAATTTACATTTTATCAGATCACATCCAATAGTGTATATCTCCAAGCAGTCTAGAGTGGGAGCATTCACATCCTAAACACTTCCAGAAGTATCTCAACACAAGATACTGCATTTTTAGTTATGATGCTTTAACCTTGGGGAAAATATTTCAATTTTTTTTTCCATACTATTAGATTCATTTTCTTACCAATGGCCACACACATGCACATTATCCACAAGTTTAAAGTATCATATCTAACAACACCGTACCTTAAAATAGTTTTGCAAGTTTGCACGTGGGTTCAACTATATGCAACACATCTTCCAGGTTCTTAGAAGGCATAGAACCGGAGGATGTCAAGTGTGTGGAGATATAAGACATGTTATACTGCATAAAAGTAATGTTTGGCATCATAGATATACATTCAGAAAGCCAAGGTAGCATCATGTTACTTTCCTCAGAATGGCTCAAACAAGCAAACTCTTCTGTATATCAATGCCACAGCTTGTGTCAAATATCAGTAGATAGTCTCCGGTGGAACTGGTACAACACCAAAGAGAAAGAAATTGTTGCCTGGTTGGTACCATGAAGTTAATAGAATTTTTTTTCTTCTTTACATTGTTTACCAAACTAGGACAATTGTATCTCTCAGACACTCCAGAGTTCTTGCAATAAATCAATATACCTGAACTCTTAACATAGAAAGTTCATGTGTACACAAAAAAAAAAAAAATTCTACAAAGACAGAAAAAATCAAGGTCAGATAACAAAGCAAAAATCCCTAAACTCATTCAGACTAACTGTCATGCCAATATGCCATTACACATAATCTATCATTACAAACATATTTATAAAGTATAGACGAGTTAATGCAGAGAATTAATGTTTTGACAACCGGAACATCACTTATCTAGAATATTTCCTCCAGAAAAGTATTTTATCTATATTAGTTTGCATACACTGTGCTGGAGACAGCCTAAGGATCTAGATTGAAATGACATCCTTAACAAATTGAAATAAAGCCACTGATGCAATGGCCATTTTTTTTTTCCCTTCAAATTACTCTACTACTCAAAGCTCAGCCAAAATGCATTTTGCAAGTAGCATACAATAATTTGTTCTTAGAGACATGCCTGATGCCCCAACTACAGATATGCTCAAGTGCTACGGCCAACGCGAGTTGACAGCAAGAAATTGTGCGACGATCTTTATAACGCAAAGGATGAATGTCATCCCGATAGACAGATATCACCCACGAAATATAAACTAACAGAACTATAGAACGCATTTTCCATTTCTTGTTAGTCATGGTTGCCTTCTCTTAATTCTTATATGATACAGATGGCAGAAGGTTGATATATGTAATATTGTACACAAGCAACCACCCAAATAACAATCAATAAACAAACAAAGATCAAAGATTGACAACAATTAGAGGAGAAAGATTACTTTGTTAATGAAATTTGTACCAAATTAAATCCAAACCAAACAACGGAGCGAGCTGTGTGATGGATCTAAAAAGGACAGAATTTAGACGAGACGGAGAAATTAAATCCAGAAGAACTAGAAATTGAGGCGCGTACTTGAGACCAGCGAGACAGAAAAACCCTCGCCACTCTCTCTAGATTTTTAGAAATCAGATTTCAAGTTTTGATCCTTTAGATTGTTGAGAATTCTATACTATTTTCTAAAACATGCAATATCTTTAAAAATTAAATTAAGATAAAACAACAAATTATTCTAACATATAATAACAATTATATTAAAATAAAACAAAAGAACCTGGCATGGGGAATGCAGTCGCTATGTTGCTGTCCTAAAGGATCAAAAGCCCGTCTCCTTGTTCAGACGTTGAATCGACCTTGTCCCCTAGAGGTAAAGGATCCCCCGGATTCACCAGCACTCAGCTCAGGACGGTGGGTAGAGCCTCTGCTCAAATGAAGAAGTTGCCTAGAAAAATAAAGATGAAAATTCTTTTAAACACTGAAGTCATTCTCACGAAGAGTAGTCTTCAGGTTTTCTTTTAAGACGAGAAAAGAGAAATGAGTTGTGTCTGTTGCTATTAGAGTGAGGGTCTATTTATAGACTTAGAACCCTAGTTGGTGTAACCATTCCTTTTTATTTAATACAAAAAATCCAACATTATGTTTATAAGCGCTGCAGAGATTATTTTCATGATGACTAAACACATTTTTCAACTTGCATTTCTCTTTTTAAGAGAACAACAATAACGACCGTGAACAATTCAGTGTTTGTATGAACATTAAATATAATTAGATATATTTTCACTTTCGACTGACTGGACGCTAGATACGAAAATGTTTTTTTTCTTTTTCTCTTTAGTGTCATGTTCATCAATTCATCCAAACAGGACTAATATTCCCGTTTCAACACTAGATTCCAGGAACATTTTCCAACCCATGTGTCCCATGAATACTCCTATATAAATCTGTAGTAACGTATTTCTTATTCCTTTGTTATATAACCCTTAGATCTACAATCAAGAACCTTCTTAATGACTTTCAAAGTAAATACTAATTGAATTATTATTCTTATTATTATTAGTAGGGTAAATTGTAGAAACCCCGTTGTATTATCAAATTGAGTAGAAACTTCCTCTATTTTATGTCCCTCCATGTGGCCACACGGTAAGCCATTGAATTTGATCCTCAATGGGCACCTTGTTCGAATTCCATGAGATGCGACATATGTGATTTTTAGCGTGTGTGTATAGGCTGGCGGTTAAAACTGCGCTTCTTCCAAAAAAAAAAAACTATTGTATTATAAGATTCAATAGAAAACTTTATACTATTATAATATTTCACAATTCCTATCGATTCAAAAAATAATAAATTAGAATTTTTTTTTTAAACCATATCTTAGCCTATGTTATTTGCTGTAGTGTGTTTTTGTTGATTTTTATAATGCAAAAGTTTATTTTTACAATTTACTCTTCTTCTTCTTATTGAACAAGAAGCGGATTGAAGCGAATGAAAAATACATCTACTCTCCTTACCCTTCATTGCGCATGGGACATGTAAGACCAACATATAACTCTATCACGAAACCATATTACTACAAAAATTATAACCGAAACGGTGACATTCTTACATACACTCATACCCTCTCTCTCTCTCTCTCTCCCCCCCTCCCTCCTCCCCTTGTGTGCATGAATTAAGATACGAGAGATGGATTTGTGGATCTTCTGTCATTGAATTTCTCGTTTTACCATTTTGTAGGGTCTCCATAGCTTTCTCTCTCTCTCTCTCTCTCTCTCTCTCTCTCTCTCTCTCTCTCAAAATCCCATCATTAGCAACCACCAAGGCTCTTCGCAGCAGGCAAGATGCACTGGTTCATATCTTACTTGCACCATTGTACAAACACACATCATTGGACCACGACAACACGACACTTGTTAGGACTACCAACTTGTGACCCAAGATGGTAAGCTTTTTCGCTGTAGTTCAGTTCCAATTCATTGTGTTGTTAATGAGAAATGCGAATTGGGATCAACGCATATAAGTTTGGAATTAGACTGCTTTTTATTCTCAGTGTTTTTTTTTTATATTTTTCTCTCCAAGATTGCATCCTTTTTGGTCAATGTGGATTGATTCTCTCTTTTGATTATCAGTAATGAGTTGTGAACGGGCATTGTTGAAAGGATTTGCATTTCGATAATTAGAAAAATTGGTGGATAGAGCGTCCTTTTCTGAGAATGCTTAGATATCACATAATGCTTTAGATTTTTAACAGAAGTAAGCTCTGAAGAATTGACTTCCTGAAAGAAGCTTCATTCGTCTCTACTCCATCAACATTCCTTAGAATCAATATTCTAGGAGCTATCCCTCGTTCAACATCTTAGTTTTTGGCGACCATAATAAGTATCCACACTTCAATTAAGCTTTGCCATCAAGCAGATCAAACTGGTCACGGCCTTCCAATGGTACGATCCAAACCCTTCGTTTTTTGTTTGTTATATGATGAGGTGATCTGACCTTGCCCTTCAAGGATTGTATTGCTGTAATTGGTAGGAATCGGAGATTCAGAGACTGATTTCACACCGGCTCCTCTCTTTTATCTATTTTGTATGGTGCCAATGCTAAGCAAGAAGGTTTGGGAAATGATTTCGTATTGGTGGAACTCAACATCTACCTTGATATAATCAATGGGATTAGAATAAATGATTTTTTATTATGGACTTTAGAGTTAATGTTTGGCTGGTGAGGAGGATTGCTTGTGAGAAGTATTCTGTAAAACATATTTTTGGTAGTTGCTAATGTGTGTGAACTAGGAAATTGGTTTCAGTTTAGTTGTTAGCATAGATGCAAGTAAGATGGAGAACTTGGGAAGCTAGATAAAGTATCGTGTTTTGACTACTGACTAAGCGGGCACTGAGATGCATCGCGATACGCGAAAAATGCTATATATAAAACTCAAAAAATTTTAAAAAATTCACGATAAATTTTAAAAAAACATAGACACCAATATTTATGCATCACATGTTCAAGACATATCACCTAACACACTATGATAAAAGGAATGCATAAATACATGCGTAGTCGGTAAAAACATACTAAAATACATTCATAATATAGTCAATTTCATCAAATACATTCATAAATAACTGAATAATGTAGCTATTTTCACACTAAATTGCTATAAGGCGCAAAATCACCATCGTAATCATCCATGTGATAAGTAGAGAAAGTAGTACTAGTACTCGCATCTCTCTCAAGTTGTGGTTTGTGTTCATAATCATTTTCATACTATAATGTTAGTCTGATGTCAAACTCTACCCCTGTCTATGACACTCAAGACTATAAGTCCCTTCATCAGCACCATTTTTACCCCATTATTGTTATTACCACCACTGCTATCACTGTGGTCATCATCATTATCACCATCTTTACCATCATCACTAGTAGAAATGGATAAAACACTCACATCTTCACTATCTTATATTCTTCTCTTACACCTCTATTTTCTGCACAACGCGAATACTTTCATTGAAGAGGAAGAAATTTGAAATGACTTCTCCACCTTTTTGGAATATGTTTGATGAGAACATGCTTTTGATTATTTTCTATTTTGACGGGAATATGTAGGGATGAATTCCTTTAAAAGTTAGAGAAATCTATTTAAAAATTAAATCAAACTATAAGTCTCAGTCCCTTATATCTTCCTTTAAGTCAAACTAAATTAAATCATATCTAATTAATTTAAAAATCATATTTATTTAAAAACCAGATTTATAAATTAAATTTAAAAAACAAGATCTATTAAATTGAAACAATATTTAATTAAATTTAAAAATAAGATCTTTAAATTAAAATAAATTTTAAATATTTATTTTAAATTAAATTAAATTTTAAGCCTACATCTATTCCTTTAAATTAAATTAAATTTTAAACTAAATAAAATTAAATTGTATCTACTAAATTTAAATTAAATTAACTTTATATTAAATTAAATAAATATCTTAAGAGAGATTAATTTAAATTAAACTAAATATCTACTAAATATCTAATTCATATTATATTATAATATTAAATTAAAATAAATATCTAATATGAAAAGGGAGAGTGAGACTGACAGATAGAGAGATCGGGAGAGGGGGAGTGAGACAAAGAGAGAAAGAGAGATCGGGAGAGAGGGGGAGTGAGATAAAGAAAGATTTACCTAAGAAAATATTGACAGCGGCAGCGGTCTCACCAGCAAAGGAAGAGGCAAACAGCGACAGAGGGCTCACGGACGAGGGCGAAGGAAGAAGGAAACTCTCAGTCTTATTGGCCCAGAGGCCTTCCACTCTCGTTTTGATGATGATTAACTCATGTAGTTATAGTTTACTAATAATCTTGTGATATTTAGTTTCAGATATTTAATCAAGATATTAGTAGGTGATTAGCTTCAACAAAGGTGTTTTGGAGCTTTCACATGGTGATTCAAGAGCTCGAGCGTCAAGTTCACATCTAGCACTCGGTTGGAGTCAAGCTCGGAGAATCGCGTTTGGATCGAGTCAACTTGGAGACGGCGTTCTACAAGAAAGCTTCGGTTTGTTTAGTTAAGATTTAATTTAGATCCATTGTGAAGATTAGATAGTGTGATATGCTCAAGTTCACAACACACACACGTTTCATGTTTTGCTTTTGGTTTTCGGTTTAACCGATCTTGGTTTTCATGAATAGATAGAATCAAAATAAGTTTACATGATTTAATGTATATTAGATTTGATCTATATACATATATGCTTCATCTATTTAGAAAAACTTATTTTGATAGTCTACTTTATGAGTTTGGAGTTTTGTATTTTAACAAACTTATTTTTGGATTTAATGTCAAAAACATAGATATAATACCTTTCATGTATATTGGACTCTATCCATATACTATATGCTCTAAAGTTGTTTAAATATCATGTTTTTATATTTACATGTGTTTTGGAAAAATCGGACTTCCATTTCAAAAATTCAAGTTTTGAAAAATACAGTTTTTGGTTTAAGGCAAATTTTCAACAACACAAAAATGGCTCAAAATGTTTGTAACATGTTTTGATTTTTACTCAAACATGTTTGTATTTCAAAGATATAACATGAACTGATTTTTGTGAAATTTATGTGTTTTTATAGGATTTAATCAAAGATAAAAACCTAGTTTTTAAGACCTATATTAGGCTAGACTGGCTGACTGCCGGTCGACCGGGCCGGTCGACCGACGTGCACAGAGCGTGAACGCAGCCAAGCTGGGGAGGCTGGTCGACCGGGTCGGTCGACCGCCAGAGAGCTCTGCTCTCTGGAAAAGCCTCCGGTCGACCAAGCGGTCGACCGAACAGAGAGTCTGCTCTCTATATCCGGCTTCGGTTGACCGGGCTGTTGGAACTTGTTTCGATGAAGACATTTGTGAAGCATTTCATTTGGAGCTCTAACACACGACGAATCAAGAGTTCTTCATGATCAAGACTTCCCAAAGAGAGTTGATATGATGTGTTTTATAATTATGAAATAGCATGTCAAAAGTCTTGATGCACACACACATATCTTAGACTTATAGTCGACTTATACCTCTTTCAAGTCGACTAACCCATAGTGTAGTCGACTTGACCAAATCCTAGTCGACTAATCCTGTGTCTCAATTTATACCCAACTCTCTGTTTGTCAATTAGTCGACTTGACAGTATGTGTAGTCGACTAATAGACCTTGTAGTCGACTAACCCTATTCCCCTAGTCGACTAATCCCTGGCCTAGTCGACTTATAAAGAAGTTGCAGTCGACTTGGTTCAGTTATCCAGAAACCGTCACTTGAGATTATCTTGACCTAGTCGACTAATACCCATTACTAGTCGACTACCCTTTGAAAATTTGCCTAGACTAATCGACTAACTCAAAAGGCAAGTCGACTATAGGCAGTTTCTGACTGTTGGACAGTTCTGGTCTTTTGTGCAACGTTTCCCAACGTTTTAAACTTTTGAATTGTACCTGTAACTACCCTAACTTACCCTAGAGTGCAGCTATAAATAGGGTTGTTAATCTAAAGGCCAAATACCAATCCTAATCTTCAGTTTTCTAAATCAAAAATTCTGCCAATCCTGAAAACTGTTCCCACTTCAGTTCTTCACCAAATTCCAACTCCATAGTGAAGTTCTCTGAAGTTTTCTCCTATACTAGATCTTGTCCATGTTCATACACAGTACCAAGGCTTATAGGAAGTGTTGTAATCCTCAAAGATATCATTGTACAAGAGGGTCTTCTTAGTGTAGAAGCAAGTTGTATAAGGTGGTGATCGTTCTCTGGATGTAGAGAAGGTGTACACATTTGGTAAAGGGGATTTGTTGATTGAGGCTGAACCTGCACACAAAATACAGAATTTTAGATTTAAGAATAAAGATGTGCAAGTGCTCAATTCTTACCGCTATAGCAAGTGGCTATGCGGGTCGTGATCCACAAGGAGGGTTTGCGATAGAAGCATTCAAGTTTTGTATTGAAATCTTTATGAAGAAAAACGAAAGTTCTTCTTTATTTTTAAGAAATAAAAATGAAAAAAAAAGTTATGTTAAAGTTAGAAAGAAAACGGTAGAATGAAGAAAGTGGAGAGAATTAGAAAGTGACTATGTACAAATGATTATTTACAAAGAAGTGAAAAGGAGTGATGAAGGAAGTGGGTGTTGGTGATCTAAACTAAGAAATAAAAAAGTGAAGAAAGAAGATGAAAGAAGTACTCACCTAGTCTGGTTGATGACTTACCTGGAACCCTTGCATGTTCTCCTTGCTTGGAGGCGTTCAACGCATAGATCATAGGATCGAACTCAGTCCCCGTTTGCATTATATCATCAAGCGGAGCAAGAATGAAGTGATACGGATCTTGAGGAGGAGAACGTCTTCATGAACTATCGTTGGCACTCACACAACATCGTTATACTTATGCTTCTGGATTCACTTGCAAGCTCATCAAGAACAAAAGAGGTAAAGTAGGAAGAAGAAAAAGAAAATGAAAGTAAAGAAGAACATAAACATATTACCTTTTATTCCTTGAAATGATGGAAGAAAGGAGGAGGGTACATCAGTGTCACTCTCAACATAAGCCTCTCTCTCTTACTTACATGAATCTTCATCTAATCTAAGCTTACATACAAATTACATAAAAAAGAAAAGAAAAACCTAAACTACAAGAAATGAAAACTAGGCTAAATCCTATCTCTGCATGGTCGTCCCATTTTCTGTGCAAATACTGGCTTTTTATAGGCATAACCCACACGAGGAAGATCCCGGGGAGATCGGGGGAGCAAACGCTCCCCCTAACTCCCCAACCAAGTCGCGAAAACGCGGCTTTGGCCGCGTTTCCGCGGCCAGGGTGTGGCCAGGTGGCCCACCCTGTTGGTGGGTCTCCCCGGCATCTCGTTATGTCTTTATCTTGGGTTGGATTTGCAGTTTAGCTCCGAGATTTTGAAGAAATGGCCGTTGATCTTTACTTCAACCGATCGATTCTGAGAGGATTCTTCTCAACCGATTTTCAACCTCTTAATTTTGCCCTGATTCAGTGAGCTCGAATTAATTCTGATTTAACTCAGAATTTTGGTGGGCTTTTGGGCTCATTTCTCTTCATCTCCTTAAGGAATGGGCCTGCAAATAAATTAAGCATTTAATTAGGACAATGCAGATTTTATTCTATAATAAGTATGGAAATATGATACTAAATATGCAACATTAGCGACCAATCACACCCCCATACCTATCTTTTGCTCGTCCTCGAGCAAAACAACTAAACTATACTAAGGATTATTAGACCACTTTCGCAGGTCACGCGATTGCACTGAGCATGTGCAACAAGCCGTTAAACCTCTAGGTTTCCCCTAGAGGACGAGTTTTGTCTCGTGAGGATTTTTAGTAGATTACACCCACAAAATCCATAAAGAAAGAGAAACAAAGAGTTAGTATTTTCGAAAGGCATTTCGAAAGAGAAAAATATTTGAAATATAATTGTAAGATTTAAGCAATCTATAAGTTATAGGAAAACTGAATTTTTCATTCCTAAACTTAATCTCTACTCAAAAATTTGTTATCAATTAAAGTAAGGAGTCAAATTGTACTTCTCATCTAGTCTATTACTTTACCCTAAATCATATGCACCTTGTGATTGTGAAAATTTTGACTAAGGGTTCATTAACTCTAACTCTTATGCCTTATTTATTTATACATATATATATATATATATATATATATTTGGTGGTATTATTCCATAGTTCTATTAGGCTTTCTAATCTGCCCATGTAACGAGCTTTTAATCGATGACTCCCAAACCAAATGGTCTTAGGGCACCGGGTGAGAAAACACCCCAAGGACTTAAGGACTCGAGCAAACAAGGCCACAAAACTAAGGATTTTATTATATGAACCTCTTTTAGGCGTGAATACTTATGCTTTATTAGGCACAAATACCCAGCTTAATCAGAGGAATTTTATATATATACATTTTTTTCTCAAACTTATCTAATCATCTTTCACATAAATACTAAGGCTTGCTTAGGCCAAAGCACCTAGCTAATCAATAATTAGATTTGTTTATCTTTTTTCATAGATATATTTTTTCTTTTTTTTTCTTTTTTTTATAAGGCATAAGAATCTTCGTTTTTGAACCCTAAGTGTGTAAGTGTAAGAAGTGTGCATATTTCATCAAGGTAAAGATCAAGACTAAATTACTTTGACAAATTTTCTTCTTAACCCTAAAATCAAACAAATAATCTTATTTTGACCAAGTATAAGAAATTCTAATTTAGATTTTCCTATTCCTTAAAATTAACTTAATTTCTTACAAGAAATATGTCAAAATATTGTTTCTATTTTCAAAAAGTTTTTAAAAGTAAAGAAAATGTTAATTTTTTAATAAAAAGAAATTTTTTTAATAAAAAGAAAATTTTTTTAATAAAAAGAAAAAACTAAGTTATGTTAGACCCCCCCACACCTATCTCATGCATTGTCCTCAATGTATGAATTAATGCATAGATGCATGAAAAAGACGAAAGGGAAGGAAAATGTTACCTTAAGGTGGTGGTTCCGGTGGTGGTCTGATTGGTCCACGAAATGCGGACCAATCGACTTTTCATTGGGTTCGGAGGAACCCACCAGAAATTTCTTTAATATAACCCATTAGAATGATGTATTCATGAAGGATTTTTATTAAATATTTGACCCCATCTAATTTCCAAATTCCATAACTGATTTCAGAGTCAAATTTGTCAACCACCTCGTCCCAAAATGGAGTATGAAATGATAGAACGGTTGACTTGGACTCAGGAAGTATAGGAACTAATACCGACTCAGGAAGGTGACTTAAGTCAAGTAAAGATTCAGGAGTCGAGATTGGTTCAAGAAGTGTGTCCAAGTCAAGAAGTTGAAACTCAAGTCCACATTAATTTTCCAACAATGAAATGTGACTTAATATTGGTGATTCAAGTTCAGGAATGATAGGTGGGGGAATCAAAACTGACTCTAAAACATTACTCAAGTTTGGTAACAAAACAGGAGTCAATATTGATTCAGAAAGTTGAACTGGATCACAGATTTGAGAATCTAGGTCACATATTTCATTGAGTTCAATATCAAAAAAATGAGAACTTGCCAATTTGTCAATAGGATTTTCAAAAGTGTAAAATTGGTCAAGTTCAATATGATCATCAAAAATGGGTGATTCAATTCATTATGAATTGGCACAGGATTCAATGTTGACTCAGGAAAAAGATTGAAATCAGGTGAAGACACCAGAGTCATTATTAAATCAGGAAGTAAAATTGAATCACTAAGTTGAGGTTCATGATCATATTTATTTTCAAGTTCGATTTCAGGCAAGGGATAACTTGCCAAACTATCAATATTATTTGGAGTTTGGGCAAGTTCAAATGACTGTTCTGAAATCAAACCTTGATTTTCAAAACTACATGACTCTTCGACTCTAACAGAATGGTTAGTGACATCAGAACTGGTCAAACGGTGAGAACGTAGAGATTGGACCATCATATCTATGTCACGATTACGAGCGTTTTGAGCATGAGTCATGGCTTCAAGCATCTTTTCATAGTTGATAGGTTCATTGTTTTGATGAAAAGATGAAGTATTGTCTTGGAATTGGTGGTGAAATTGTGAGTCCATCAGATCTTGGGATTTGTGTTTGGACTCACGCATACTCATTTCCAAAATTGATAGTTTTCTATTTTGGACTGGTGGAACTGAGTATGAATCTTGAAAATATTGTGGACTAGGTGGAGAAGGAGGACAAGTTGGTTGAAAATTTGACTCGGGGTAGGTGAATCCCCACTGACTCTGTGAAGAGTTGAAATCATTATGGAAATTATAGTTATTAGATTGGGGGTATGGGTCATATTGATTCGGATAAGACCAATCTGGCACACTAGGTTGGTTAAAGTTATGATATGCCGGGTTGGTAATATCCGAAAATGAAGTCGGTGTGTAATATGGATTATTATTGAAGTTGAAAAAATTGTTATTATAAGCCATATCATACAATAGAACACAAACAAAAACAAACAAATAAGCAAACAAAAAAGAAAAAATTCTAACCTAAGTTAGGGTAGACCTATGATCTAAACGACTCCTAACTGATTAGACTGTCCACGGGAGGTTTAATGCAGATTTTGACCACAAGCTAATCAGCCAGGTCAAGGCAAGGTTGGTGGGAGGTTTTCCGTCAAAGACGTTCCTTAATTAAATAACCACCAACCTTCGGGCTTTCGGCCCTTAATCCCTTTCCTAGACACTGATTTGGCAGGAGTCAAATTCCAACACCTTTTCCCCTTAAGATAATCTACTAATTGAGTCCGAGATGTCCCTAGGGCCAACGTCTACTCATTTTTAGTTAGGCTCGGGTTAGTAAGTGCTTGGAATCTGATTTTTAGGCCAAGGAAGGGTGATTAAATCCCCACCTTATCTTGTTAATGGGTGGTGCCCTTGAAATCAATTTGTGCAAGTGTACAAGATATGTAAATAAGATTCACTCAAAGCGATGTAAATCAACCAAGAGATGAGTCCTATTCTACATGCAATGCAAACGTACCTTGCTCCAGCACTCTTCAACAGTAAAAATAAATGAATTGAAAAGACACGTGCCTAAAAATGCAAACGTCTAATCAATTTTTTATCTTTGTCAATAAGTATTTTACTGTTGGTTTATTAGCAGGCTTATGTGATGGCATATAAGAATTAAAGTTGCAGAAAACTAAAATTTTGCAAAGCAAGCAGCCCTACAATAAGACAGTTAGTAGTGCACTCTTCCTTGCCGCGGAAACGCGGCAAAAGCCGAGAAAACGCGGCATTTAGAGGGTACTTGGTCTCTGTTTTCTGGAACAGAGGCCCAAGACCACTTATATGTTTCTGCAATCCTTTTTTCCTGCTTTGCTTGCCCTATAACCTAAAACAGAGAAGAAAGTTCGTTTTAGTTCTAAAAAATTTTCAATAAAAATCAGATTTCAATAAAAACGTTACCCTCCCCGGAAACGGCGCCAAAATTTTGATTGAAGCTTTACCTGCACACAAAATACAGAATTTTAGATCTAAGAATAAAGATGTGCAAGTGCTCAATTCTTACCGCTATAGTAAGTGGCTATGCGGGTCGTGATCCACAAGGAGGGTTTGCGATAGAAGCGTTCAAGTTTTGTATTGAAATCTTTATGAAGAAAAACGAAAGTTCTTCTTTATTTTTAAGAAATAAAAATGAAAAAAAAAAGTTATGTTAAAGTTAGAAAGAAAACGGTAGAATGAAGAAACTGGAGAGAATTAGAAAGTGACTATGTACAAATGATTATTTACAAAGAAGTGAAAAGGAGTGATGAAGGAAGTGGGTGTTGGTGATCTAAACTAAGAAATAAAAAAGTGAAGAAAGAAGATGAAAGAAGTACTCACCTAGTCTGGTTGATGACTTACCTGGAACCCTTGCATGTTCTACCTTGCTTGGAGGCGTTCAACGCATAGATCATAGGATCGAGCTCAGTCTCCGTTCGCATTATATCATCAAGCGGAGCAAGAATGAAGTGATACGGATCTTGAGGAGGAGAACGTCTTCATGAACTATCGTTGGCACTCACACAACATCGTTATACTTATGCTTCTGGATTCACTTGCAAGCTCATCAAGAACAAAGAGGTAAAGTAGAAAGAAGAAAAAGAAAATGAAAGTAAAGAAGAACATAAACATATTACCTTTTATTGCTTGAAACGATGGAAGAAAGGAGGAGGGTACATCGGTGTCACTCTCAACATAAGCCTCTCTCTCTTACTTACATGAATCTTCATCTAACCTAAGCTTACATACAAATTACATAAAAAAGAAAAGAAAAACCTAAACTACAAGAAATGAAAACTAGGCTAAATCCTATCTCTGCATGGTCGTCCCATTTTCTGTGCAAATACTGGCTTTTTATAGGCATAACCCACACGAGGAGGATCCGGGGAGATCGGGGGAGCAAACGCTCCCCCTAACTCCCCAACCAAGCCGCGAAAATGCGGCTTTGGCCGCGTTTCTGCGGCCAGGGTGTGGCCAGGTGGCCACACCCTTTTGGTGGGTCTCCCCGGCATCTCGTTATGTCTTTATCTTGGGTTGGATTTGCAGTTTAGCTCCGAGATTTTGAAAAAATGATCGTTGATCTTTGCTTCAACCGATCGATTCTGAGAGGATTCTTCTCAACCGGTTTTCAACCTCTTGATTTTGCCCTGATTCAGTGAGCTCGAATTAATTCTGATTTAACTCAGAATTTTGGTGGGCTTTTGGGCTCATTTCTCTTCATCTCCTTAAGGAATGGGCCTGCAAATAAATTAAGCATTTAATTAGGACAATGCAGATTTTATTCTATAATAAGTATGGAAATATGATACTAAATATGCAACATTAGCGACCAATCATTTGTCAAGTGGTGTGCATGGTTGTGATTTTGGGTGTACAAAATTAAGGATAAAGGAAAATCTCAAGCGGGTGGCTTGGGGACTGAATGTAAGTCACGAGGACCGAATCAGGATAAATCTCTCATGTTTGCGTTTGTCTAAACTTTTCTGAGATTTGATTTTCTTTATTGCAAGTTTATTTATTTGTTTAACTTTAATCCTTCTTTGTTTAGTATTTGTGTTGACTTCGTATTTTAGATCCATAAGTGCCACAGAGAAAGTCCAACATTTGGCATCATCTCGGGACCAACATTTGGTATCAGAGCCCCCCCCAACCGGCATACAAGCCCTGCATACCTTGTCAACAACAACAAGCAAGGATGGCAACGGAGTTCCCTTCGTCACAATTCAAAGAAGGACATTCTACACAACGTCCATCGCTATTTGACGGATCCAACTACAACTATTGGAAGTGTAGAATGAAGATCTACTTGCAATCGATCAACTACGAACTTTGGAACATTGTAGAAGCATCGTACACCAAGCCAACAACCAACTATAACACTTGGAGTGATGATCAAAAGAAGAATGCGAACCTTAACGCCAAAGCGATGAATGCCCTATCTGTGCCCTAACCAAAGAAGAGTTCAACCGTGTGTCAACAGCCACTTCTGCACATCAAATATGGCATACTCTTCAGGTAACACACGAAGGCACAAATAAAGTTAAAGAGTCTAAAATATCTGTTCTTGTCTACAGGTTTGAATTATTCAAAATGGAGGAGAATGAAACCATATCCGAAATGGTCACAAGATTCACCGACATTACTAATTCCTTAGCATCCCTTGGAAAGGACTACACCCAAGTCGAAAAAGTTCGCAAGATCCTTCGTGCACTCACACCAGAATGGGAGAAGAAAACAACAGCAATTGAAGAAGCCAATGATCTCTCAACTTTGTCGTTAGAAAACCTAATCGGTAATCTAATGGCATATGAAGTGCAATTGAAAGAAAGAAAGAAGGAGGAACGACAACACCACTCAAAGAAGAAAGAAATTGCCTTCCATGCATCCTCCGACACGGACGATTCCGATGACAATGAAGAGGAGATGGCAATTCTTTCAAAGAAATTCAGGAGATTTCTAAAGTAAGGTAAATTTAAATGCTTTAATTGTAACAAAACAGGTCATTTGAAGAAGGGTTACCCATTGCTCAAAAATAAAGGCAAATACAAGAGTAAAAAGTTCAGAAGGATAAAAGACTACGAAGCCTCATGGGAAAACAGTGATTCCTCTTCCTCTGACGAAGAAGAAACCACTGAACGTGTCAACCTATGTTACATGGCGATAGAAGATGATGAGGTATCGTTTACTAAACTTTCTGATGCATTTCATGAATTATTTAATGATCTGAAAAATGAAAAACTGAAAAATAAAGTTTTATCAAAAGAATATGAAAAACTTTTAAATGAAAATTCATGTTATGCTTTACAAGTTTCTTGTATAAACTTTCAAAAAGATGAATTTGAAAAAGTAATATCATCTTTGAAAAATGATAATGAGAAGTTTATAAAAGAAAATGTTTTTCTTCAAAAGGAAACTATGTCTTTGAATGAAAGGATTTCTATATTGGATAAAGACATGTTAGTTTTCAAAAAGAAATATGAAGATATTTTGAAAAATGTGATTAAGTTCAATCAAGGTAAAGAAAAATTGAATGATTTGTTATCTTTTCAAAAGTTGTCACATAATAATTATGGTATTGGATATATTGAAAAATCTTCATATGTTAGTAATCCATATGATTCTTTTGTGAAAAGAAAATCTAATACTGTTTCAAAAAGAATGAAAAATAAGTTTATATGGATTCCTAAGAATTTAAGCATAGTTGATAAAAATACCTATATTGCATCATACATTCATGATATATGCAATTCATGCAATTATGTGTATACTAACAGGTGGAAACCAAATTTTAAATGGATTTGGACTCCCAAAGGTTAATATGTTCTTTTATGTTTGGTACCATCTAACGTTTATCTTGCAGGTACCATATAAGAAAGTTATTAAGAACATATATATATATATATATATATATATATATATATATATATATATATATATATATATATATATATATATATATATATATATATATATATATTCTATGATATATTTGTTGTAGGGAGAGAACAAAGTATTTCTATATTTGTTATAACCCATTTTCTGCAGGGAGAGGAAAATATAACTATTTTCTGCAGGGGGAGCACTTGTGCACACAACGTGTCATCATAAAAAAAGGGGAGAATGTTGGAACTTGTTTCGATGAAGACATTTGTGAAGCATTTCATTTGGAGCTCTAACACACGACGAATCAAGAGTTCTTCATGATCAAGACTTTCAAAAGAGAGTTGATATGATGTGTTTTGTAATTATGAAATAGCATGTCAAAAGCCTTGATGCACACACACACATATCTTAGACTTATAGTCGACTTATACCTCTTTCAAGTCGACTAACCCATAGTGCAGTCGACTTGACCAAATCCTAGTCGACTAATCTTGTGTCTCAATTTATACCCAACTCTCTGTTTGTTAATTAGTCGACTTGACAGTATGTGTAGTCGACTAATAGACCTTGTAGTCGACTAACCCTATTCCCCTAGTCGACTAATCCCTGGCCTAGTCGACTTATAAAGAAGTTGCAGTCGACTTGGTTCAGTTATCCAGAAACCGTCACTTGAGCTTATCTTGACCTAGTCGACTAATACCTATTACTAGTCGACTACCCTTTGGAAATTTGCCTAGACTAGTCGACTAACTCAAAAGGCAAGTCGACTATAGGCAGTTTCTGACTGTTGGACAGTTTCTGTTATCTGGTCTTTTGTGCAACGTTTCCCAACGTTTTAAACTTTTGAATTGCGCCTGTAACTACCCTAACTTACCCTAGAGTGCAGCTATAAATAGGGTTGTTAATCTAAAGGCCAAATACCAATCCTAATCTCCAGTTTTCTAAATCAAAAATTCTGCCAATCCTGAAAACTGTTCCTACTTCAGTTCTTCACCAAATTCCAACTCTATAGTGAAGTTCTCTGAAGTTTTCTCCTATCCTAGACCTTGTCCACATTCATACACAGTACCAAGGCTTATAGGAAGTGTTGTAATCCTCAAAGATATCATTATACAAGAGGGTCTTCTTGGTGTAGAAGCAAGTTGTACAAGGTGGTGATTGTTCTCTTGGATGTAGAGAAGGTGTACACATTTGGCAAAGGGGATTTGTCAAGTGGTGTGCATGGTTATGATTTTGGGTGTACAAAATCAAGGATAAAGGAAAATCTCAAGCGGGTGGCTGGGGACTGGATGTAGGTCACGAGGACCGAACCAGGATAAATCTCTCGTGTTTGCGTTTGTATAAACTTTTCTGAGATTTGATTTCCTTTATTGCAAGTTTATTTATTTGTTTAACTTTAATCCTTCTTTGTTTAGTATTTGTGTTGACTTCGTATTTTAGATCCATAAGTGCCAACAGAGAAAGTCCAACATTTGGCATCATCTCGGGACCAACACGGGCGGTCGACCGGCCAGAGAGCAGTTGCTCTCCGGATCTAGTCCCGGTCGACCGGGCGGTCGACCGGCAGGCGCAACGGTCAAAAATGTGATCGTTGGCCGGTCGACCGGAAGGGCAATCTGGCCCTTTTCAACTGCCAACGGGCAGATTTGAAATGAGGGTATAAATACCCCATTTCTTGATTGTTTTTAACAAGATTTAAAAGAGCAAAATTTCTCTCATTTACAAGTGTTTTAATACAAGTTTTCAAAAGAGTTTTTAAGGCAAAAAGGATTCATCTTTATTTGTATTTTCAAGGGTTGGAAAAATCAAAGAAAAATATAGATTTGGGATATTTGTCTTGTTCTTCATTTCTATCAAATTCAAGTTGTTTTCCCAAATATTTTTCTTTTTTATTTGATTTCCAAACACCTTGATTTTCTCACACTTGAGCTTATCTATCTATTCTATCTATTAGGATCTTTGTTTTGTGAGAAAAGATTTGGTTTGTGATTGAGATAGATCACCAAGTTGTAAACCTTCCATTCATTGTGATATCCCTCTAGTGAGAGGTGATTGAGTTGTTATCCCTCAAGTGTGAGGTGATTGTGAAAGTGGTATTTGGCTCCCTCGAGTGAGAGGTGGAGATTGTGTTGGAATCCCTCAAGTGTGAGGTGATTGTTGTTTGAGTAGCTTTGTGCCTATCCCTCATTTGTGAGGTTGATATTGTGTAGGCTTAGTGCCTTGCCTCTAAGTCTAGAGATTGTATTTGTTAGAGAGAGGAGTTGTATACTCCCGGTTGTATTTACCCAAATCCTCAATGGAGGTTTCCTATGTGAGAAGTCCTGTGTGGACGAGTTAGTGGAAATCCTTCTGTGTGAAGGCGGGGACGTAGAGCTGTGTGCTCGAACCTCGAAACATATCTTGGTGTTTGCGTTTGATCTACTTTCTCTAACTCTCTCTCTTACATTGTGCATTGATTCATATTGTCATATCATATATATGCTTATGTTGTTTGTGTGTGCCCATATTTGTGTTTAACCAAGAGAGCTTTACATAGCACCTCAACTCTTATTTAGAGGAATTCAGAGGAGTTAGTCCAGAGCCCTTCACGGGAATTCGGCTACACTCGTTGGTTACACTAAGTATATTGCATTAAGTTTTTAATTTCACATTATTGTTCATTAGATTAGCCTTACACCTATTCACCCCCCTCTAGGTGTATTTTCAATTGGTATCAGAGCCTACGCTCCTGATATTAGGTTTAAGCACCTAGGAGTGAGATCTTAGTTTTACTAATCTATCATTTGCATTTGCACACATATTGTTTGCACTCATAGATAGCCCTCCATGTTTGATATTTCTAAAATTGATATATGGAAGGTTAGGATGAGTTGGCATTTAAAAGCTATAGGTTATAAAGTTTACCTTGCCATTACCAAGGAACCCTACCTTAGTAACAGCATGCATGTAGAGGCCAATGCGCCAGCCCTAGAGGCACTTAAAAAATCACTTAGTAAAGAATATTTAAATATGGTTTCTCATTGTGTTTTCGCCTTTACAGTGTGGAACATCTTGATCTCTCCAAAGCTTCAATTGCCAATCCAAATAGAGAAGGAATCTAGTGGAGAAGAGTCCGACCAACGTTGCTTCATGGTGTTGGCCCAAAGGCCCATCACTCTAGTTTTGATGATGATCAACTCATGTAGTTATGGTACTAATGATCTTGTGTTTAATTAGTTTCAGATTTGTGATCAAGATCTTAGTAGGTGTGTAGCTTTAACAAAATATTTAAAGTCAAGTTTTGGAGCTAGCACGGTTTGATTCAAGAGCTTATGCATCAAGACCACATCAAGACTCAAGAGGAATCTAGCTCTATGGATCAAGTTTGGACCAAGTCAAGAAGAGGAGAAGACTTCAAGTGAAGACTTCAAGAAGAAGGCTTGTGTCTAAGTTTGTTTTTATAAGATTTTATTTTTAGATAAAATATAAAGGATAGAATAGTTGGTGGATTGCTCAAGTATATCTTACACACACACACACTCTTGATTTAGATGAGTTTTCATAAAAGAATTTTTATTTTAGAAAAATACAAAAGAGTTTTCTTTTAGAAAAATACCGGTTTGATTTTTGGTATTCAAGAATATATGTTTTAACAAAATCATGTTTAGTGCTTATTGTCAAAAACATAGATATTTCATTATGTATGTGTAGTGGATCATTTCCATACACCCTATGCTTTCAAAGAGTTTAAAATATCTTGTTTTTGTATTTGGAGAAGTTTTGGAAAAACTAATTTTGAAAAATACAGTTTTCATTTTTAGCCAAAATTTTCAAGTTACAAAAATAGTTCAAATTATTTGTAACATGTCTTGATTTTGCTCAAGCATGTTTGATTATCAAAGTATAATGTTAAAACTATTTTTGTAGATTTTTCATGATTTTATGGGATTTTATTTGAGCCAAAATGACAACCTTTTAAATCCCTAATTTGACCTGACCAGGCTTCTGTCAGTCGACCGGACCGGTCGACCAAGCTTGAAGTCGGTCGACCGAGTCGGTCGACCGACGTGCACAGAACATGCACGCCAGCTTGGCTGGAGGGCCGGTCGACCGGGTCGGTCGACCGCCAGAGAGCTCTGCTCTCTGGAAAGCCCCGATCGACCGGGCCGGTCGACCGGACAGAGAGTCTGCTCTCTGTATCCAGGCTTCGGTCGACCGGGCCGGTCGACCGATGGCACAACGGTCAGATTTCTGACCGTTGGCCGGTCGACCGAGCGGTCGACGGACAGGTCAATCTGGCTCCCAACGGCTAGTTTTTCTAGCCCTATAAAATGGGACTTTTGGGGGCTGATTTATATAATATTTTTAAGTGGATTTTGCACCAGTTTTTCCTACTCTATTAAGAGTTTTCTCCACTTGTTTTAGAGCCAATATTTCCAATCAAAAGGGGAGTTTATCAAGAGTGTTTCAAAGTGATTTTCTTGAGTTTTTCCTCCACCATTTCAATCCTTGTTTTTCTCACAAATACTTGAGCTATCCATTATATATTCATCCTATAGGAGTGTTATTGTGAGATTGTTTTTAGGTGATCAAAGTGTTGTGATCACCAAAGACTTCATCTTTGCTTTGAGGAGGCGGATGTGTGTGTTCGCGTTGTTTCGGGTTCTAGTGTGAACTCGTTGTTTGAGGTGCGGCCTCGGCGAGCTTGTGGGCTTGCGGTGTGTACGGGACTAGAGAGTCCAAGGAGTTCAAATGTGAACTTGCCTTGTAGGTGTTGCGGCACCGGTGATCCAGTAGGATCGTTTTTAGTGAAAATCCTTCATAGTGTTGAAGGCGGGGATGTAGAGCAAGTGTGCTCGAACCTCGAAACAAATCTCCCGTGTTTGCGATTGCTCTCTCTATCTCTTTGTCTTTATATCTTGCATGCTTATATTGCTTTCATCTTTATATGCTTGATATATATATTGTGAGCTAAATTGTTATATGCTTGGGGATTATTTGCTAACACTTGTATTTAACCACGAGAGCCAACGCGGCACCTCAACTCTTATTTAGAGGAATCTTGAGAAGTTAGTCCAGAGCCCTTCACGGGGAATCCCGCTACACTCTTGTGTTATACTTGGTGTTTAGTTTAAGAAGATTTAGTTTGCATCATATAAGTTTTAATTCCGCATTATTTGACCATTAGATTAGCCATCACCTATTCACCTCCCTCTAGGTGATTTACACATGGTCCAAGAGAATGACTAAGGTATATTCAGAATCTCAACTAAATGATTGTGCTAGTTCTTCTGGTAATGATTATATTGATGCTGATGTTTTGAATGAAGAACTTTCTATTGTTTGTGAAAATTTACTTGAAAAATATAAAGCTTTGAAAAGAAGAGTTTTAGACTTAACAAAGAAAATAAGGATTTGTGTTCAAAACTAAATTTGATTTTGCAAGAGAAAGTGAAGATTTCTAATGAAAGAGATTCATTGAAATCTAAACTTGACCTTGCTCTAAATGAAAACAAAATTTTGAAAAGTAAAAATGATTGTGAAAATGTTTTAAAGAAAAATGAGACTTTAACTTCAAAACTTGATTTTGTTTTAAAAGAAAATGATTCTTTAAAAATCAAAATTATTTCTATTTCAAAAGAATTGGATTTGGTTTTTAAGAAAAATATTCTTTGAAAAATGACTTAGAATCTCATGTTTGTCATGCTAGTGTAACTTCATCATCTAGCTCATCTATTGCATGCTCCACTTTATCTTCAAGTATTAAAAATGATATAAATGTTTTGAAGAAAAGTGTTGATTGTTTGGGCTCCACTTTGAGCCATTGTGCCATGAGCCATACACGTTTGGAATCTATGTTTCGAAAGAAGCAAGTTCCTCCTATGCATGCACACAAACCACGACATACACATGCTTCCCACGTTCACACCCATCACACTTTGTATGCTCATGTGTACACTTGTACACATTGTGGACGTAAGGACTACCTTACTAAATTTTGTTATGATAGGATACATGATTCTAATTTAGCAAATAAATTTGTTTGTGTTAGGAAAAGAGCTAACCCCCATGGACCCAAAATAGTATGGATATCAAAAATCACTCCTATTTTATTTGATGTAGGTGTGGCCTCTCACATGACGTGAGAGTGATGGTGCCTTGAGGTGGATGCGTTCCGAGCTTAAAGAGGACAATTTGAATGCATCACTTTCAAGGGGAGTTTGGTGGGAGGACCACCTCGATTTGGAGACATAGAGATGTACCCTTTTAGTTTTGATAAGATCTCTTACTCTTCATTTATGTTTACATTCTTTCATATTATTCATTTTTAGCATGTTTTAATGTTTCATGATTAGTATGTTAAATGTCATGATATTTAGATTAGTGATATACATAATTAGTATTTGAGACACTCATATTTATATGGATTTATATTTTGTGTTCTCACTTTAGTTTAATTAATGTGTGTGTCCTAGTTCTAACACATGTGCATTTACCATAATGATCATATAAGTTTTGTTGGCCCAAAGGCCTATCACTCTAGTTTTGATGATGATCAACTCATGTAGTTATAGTACTAATGATATTGTGTTTATTTAGTTTCAGATTTATGATCAAGATCTTAGTAGGTGTGTAGCTTCAACAAAGGATTTAAAGTCAAATTTTGGAGCTAGCACGGTTTGATTCAAGAGCTTGTGCATAAAGACCACATCAAGTACTCAAGAGGAGTCTTGCTCTATGGATCGTGTTTGGACCAAGTCAAGAAGATGAGAAGACTTCAAGTGAAGACTTCAAGAAGATGAAGATTTGAGTCTAGATTTGTTTTTAGAAGATTTTATTTTTAGGTTAAAATGTAAAGGATAGAATAGTTGGTGGATTGCTCAAGTATACATACACGCACACTCTTGATAGTTTTGTTTTTACAAAAGATTTTCTATTTTAGAAAATACATGTTTGGTTTTTGGTATTCTAGTTTATATGTTTTATCCAAAATCATATTTAGAGTTTAATGTCAAAAACATAGATATTTCACCATGTTTGTGTAGTGGATCATATCCATACACTCTATGCTTTAAAAGAGTTTGAATATCTTGTTTTTGTATTTAAATAAGTTTTGAAAAATACTGTTTTTCATTTGAGCAAATTTTTCCAAGTTACAAAAATAGTCCAAATTATTTGTAACATGCCTTGATTTTGTGCAAGCATGTTTGTTTATCAAAGTATATTGGTAAAACTATTTTTGTAGATTTTTCAGTATTTTATGGGATTTTATTTGAGCCAAAAAGACCAACACTTTAAATCCCTGAATTCTGTTTCCAGGCTTCAGACGGTCGACTGAGTTCTGAAGTCGGTCGACCGAGAGGTCGACCGACGTGCACAGACGTGCACGCCTTTGTGCACTGGAGGGCCGGTCGACCCACCCGGTCGACCGCCAGAGAGCTTCTGCTCTCTGGAAAACCCCTGTCGACCGAGCGGTCGACCGACAGAGAATTTGTTCTCTGTTCCAGAGGCTCGGTCGACCGAAGCCCCAACGGTCGGATTTCTGACTGTTGGCGGTCGACCGGGCGGTCGACCGACAGTTCTGTCAAACCCCAACGGCTAGTTTTTCTAGCTCTATAAATTGGGGCATTTGGGGGCTGTTTTGAAAAAGATTTGAAGAATAGTTTTGGGCTAGTTTTTCCCACTCATTTCAGTGGTTATATCTACTTGTTTTAGAGCTTCATTTCCAAATCAAAAAGAGAGTTTTTATCAAGAGTGTTTAAAAGAGATTTCTTGAGTTTCCTCCACCATTTTAATCCTTATTTTCTCACACAACACTTGAGCTATCCATTACTATATCTACCTATAGGAGAGTTTGTTGTGAGAGAATTTTAGGTGATCAAAGAGTTGTGATCACCAAAGTTCATTCTTGTATTTTGAAGAGGCGGACTTGTGGGTTCGCGGTGTTTTGAGTTCGTGTGTGAACTTCGTGTTTGAGGTGTGGCCTCGGCGAGCCGGTGGGCTTGCGGTGTGTACGGGCTAGAGAGTCTGAGAGCTTGTAGGTGTTGCGGCACCGAGTGATCCGGGGGATCGATTATAGTGGAAATCCTTCGTGTGTCGAAGGCGGGGATGTAGAGCAAGGGTGCTCGAACCTCGAAACAAATCCCTTGTGTTTGAGATTGCTCACTCTCTCTCTCTCTCTCTCTCTCTCTTTGTCTCTTGTTTATATCTTGCATGTTATTATTGTGTTTACATTTATATGCTTGATATATTGTGTGCTTATTGATATATGCTTGGGGATTGTTTGCTAACACTTGTATTCAACCAAGAGAGCCAATGCGGCACCTCAACCCTTATCTAGGGGAATCTAGAGGAGTTAGTTCAGAGCCCTTCACGGGGAAATCGGCTACACTCTTGTGTTATACGTGGTGTTTAGTTTAAGAATTTTAGTTTAGGTCATAATAATTTTTAATTCCGCATTTAGTGACCATTAAATTGCCATCACCTATTCACCCCCCCTCTAGGTGATTTTACAAGTTTTGTTTTGATGCTTCATGTTTTTGATTAATGTTTAGATGTTAGTCTTTATTAAAACTTGGATATATACTTGTACAACTAGTGAGCCACAAATAGATTATTATATGTTTGTACTTGATTGCTCATTTGTATTTATTAGATGTAGTAGTATAGCCTAGTTTTGATGATTCATGCATTTTAACTTGTATTCTCTATTTTTATGCATGTTTTCATGTTTATGTTAAACTTCATGTATATGTCTATTTTGCCTGAACTATTAGTTATACATATACATCCTTGAGCCACTTGCCTTCATGCATATACTTTTGTGAACTCGTTCATATTTGGATATGTATGTATACTATAATTTGTACAAAACATACATATACCTTGAAGGATTCTAGTTTTGATGACTTTCATGTTTTAAGGAATTTCACATTGAGCTTGATTGCCTATTTTCATGATGATGTGTTTCACATAACTCTTATACACTCACGTTACTTAATGTTTTCTCATGATTTTATTTTCATGAGTATGATATGTGCCTTATAGATTTTGAGTGTTGATGATCGTGTGACTTACATGTTTTTCATGAAAGATATTTTTATTTTATTTCTTACTTGAAGGATTTCGTACTAGTTTACAAGTTTATCATTAAACTAGTTGCGGTATTCTTCATTTGGTAGAATTTTCAATTGTGCTAAAACCATTTTCAAACTAATTTTTGAAAACCCCTACCCTTCCAAGGGCGATTGGTTGAGCGACCATGCCTTGTATGCTCATTATTGAAAATCTATTTAAAACATGTGCATGAAATGGGTGGTAGGAAGTATGAGTTATACACTTGATTCTCATTATAGTTTTAATTGATATCATTGTATCTTTTCAATTGGTATCACTATTCTTTTTGTATACTCATATATGTTTTTATATATGTATGCTTAAACTTCAAATAGTATCAATTTCGATTGGTATTCAATTTTTCATACATATACATATGTTTTATTTGTGCTTACTATATTTCTATATCTTTGAGCACAAATTTGGTTATACTAAGTTTGATTTCTTAAATGACAATTATATTTAAATTGGTTATTATTCAATTGGTATCTTATACAAGCTCATGCATCATTTTCATTAGAATTTCATAAAGGGAAGAAAACCTTTCAATTGGTTTTGTTTACATTTCGTATCTTACTCCCACACTTTATGTTGAAAAATGATTGAAAAATGATATTGATTTTTTAATTTGGTATCATACGCTCCTGATGAAAATTATTTTCATTGGTATATGTTTCATTTTCAATATTGGTATCAAAAATATTAAATTGATATTATTCTCTATTTGATATCTCTATTACAAAATGAGTTTAGTGTTAACCAAAAAGATTGGTTTATGTTTTTCATTTGGTATCAAAAGTGTAAAATATTTTTAATTGGTACTAATCTTTACAATTGGTATCAAGATTACCTTTATGTTTATATCTTTCAATTGATATCAAAAATTTCTTTTGGTATCTTCAAAATGTTTAGTTTATTTTCAATTGGTATCATAATTTGGTATCATGATGTTTCGATGTATACCTTCATGCTAAATTGATGTATCTTTTCAATTGGTATCATAATGTTTTGATTTGTATGTATTATATGCAAGGGAAGCTTAACATCTTCTCTATTATATATTTTATTGTTTTGATTAATGCATAAAAAGGAGAAAAATATTATTTATGTTTGTACCCCTTTATTGATTTTTATTTCTGACAAAAAGGGGGAGAACAATTTTTTTACTTTAACCCCTTTGTTGATGATTGACAAAAAGGGGGAGAAGTATTTTAGTATATATGCATGTTTATTTAAGCTTATATCAAAGTTTATATTAACAACATTTGTTTTATGTTTTGTTGATATTGGCATCAAGAGCATGGATATTAATATCAAGAACATATTGTGTTGTTTTGTTTTTTGGTATCAAGAGCTTTTATTGAAATTTTTATTGGTATCAAGAGCAATTATTTAAGAACATGTTTATTTTAAAATTTGATATCAAGAGCATGTTTATTTTATTATTTTATGCATGTTTATGCATTTTCATGTTTAACATCCATTGCATATTTTTATAATTTATTGCTATGCATGAGTTAAGGGGGAGCTTCTTTGAAGCTTAACTTTAATCCATGCATATATAACTCCATGAGTCATCATCAAAAAGGAGGAGATTGTTGGCTCAGAGGCCTTCCACTCTAGTTTTGATGATGATTAACTCATGTAGTTATATTTTACTAATAATCTTGTGATATTTAGTTTCAGATATTTAATCAAGATATTAGTAGGTGATTAGCTTCAACAAAGGTGTTTTGGAGCTTTCACATGGTGATTCAAGAGCTCGAGCATCAAGTTCACATCTAGCACTCGGTTGGAGTCAAGCTCGGGGAATCGCGTTTGGATTGAGTCAACTTAGAGACGGCGTTCTACAAGAAGGTTTCGTTTGTTTAGTTAAGATTTAGTTTAGATTCATTGTGAAGATTAGATAGTGTGATATGCTCAAGTTCACAACACACACACATTTCATGTTTTGCTTTTAATTTTCAGTTTAACCGATCTTGGTTTTCATGAATAGATAGAATCAAAATAAGTTTACATGGTTTAATGTATATTAGATTTGATCTATATACATATATGCTTCATCTATTTAGAAAAACTTATTTTGATAGTCTACTTCATGAGTTTAGAGTTTTGTATTTTAACAAAACTTATTTTTGGATTTAATGTCAAAAACATAGATATAATACCTTTCATGTATATTGAATTCTATCCATATACTATATCCTTCAAAGTTGTTTAAATATCATATTTTTGTATTTACATGTGTTTTGGAAAAATCGGACTTCCATTTCAAAATTCAAGTTTTGAAAAATACAGTTTTTGGTTTAAGGCAAATTTTCAACAACACAAAAATGGTTCAAAATGTTTGTAACATGTTTTGATTTTTACTCAAACATGTTTGTATTTCAAAGATATAATATGAACTGATTTTTGTGGAATTTATGTGTTTTTATAGGATTTAATCAAAGATAAAAATCCTAGTTTTTAAGACTTATATTAGGCCGGACTGGCTGACTGCCGGTCGACCGGGCCGGTCGACCGTAGTAGTGGCGGTCGACCGGGCCGATCGACCGACGTGCACAGAGTGTGCACGCAGCCAAGCTGGGGAGGCCGGTCGACCGGGTCGGTCGACCTCCAAAGAGCTCTGCTCTCTGAAAAAGCCTCCGGTCGACCGAGCGGTCGACCGAACAGAGAGTCTGCTCTCTGTATCCGGCTTGGGTCGACCATGCGGTCGACCGGCCAGAGAGCCGTTGCTCTCTGGATCCAGTCCCGGTCGACCGAGCGGTCGACCGGCAGGCGCAACGGTCAAAAATGTGACCGTTGGCCGGTCGACCGAAAGGCAATCTGACCCTTTTCAGCTGCCAGCGGGCAGATTTGAAATGAGGGTATAAATACCCTATTTCTTAGTTGTTTTCAACAAGATTTAAAAGAGTAAAGTTTCTCTCATTTACAAGTGTTTTAATAAAGTTTTCAAAAGAGTTTTTAAGCCAAAAAAGATTCATCTTTATTTGTTTTTTTAAGGATTGAAAAGACCAATGAAAAATAGAGATTTGGGATATTTGTCTTGTTCTTCATTTCTATCAAATTCAAGTTGCTTTCTCAAGTATTTTTCTTTATTATTTGATTTTCAAACACCTTGATTTTCTCACACTTGAGCTTATCTATATATCTTATCTATTAGGATCTTTGTTTTATGAAAAAAGATTTGGTTTGTGGTTGAGATAGACCACCAAGTTGTAAACCTTCCATTCATTGTGATATCCCTCTAGTGAGAGGTGATTGAGTTGTTAGCCCTCAAGTATGAGGTGATTGTGGAAGTGGTATTTGGCTCCCTCTAGTGAGAGGTGGAGATTGTGTTGGAATCACTCAAGTGTGAGGTGATTGTTGTTTGAGTGGCTTTGTGCCTATCCCTCATTTGTGAGGTTGATATTGTGTAGGCTTAGTGCCATGCCTCTAAGTCTAGAGGTTGTATTTGTTGGAGAGAGGAGTTGTGTAATCCCGGTTGTATTACCCAAATCCTCAGTGGAGGTTTCTTGTGTGGGAAGTCCTGTGTGGACGAGTTAGTGAAAATCCTTCTGTGTGAAGGCGAGGACGTAGAGCTATGTGCTCGAACCTCGAAACATATCTTGGTATTTGCGTTTGATCCACTTTCTCTAACTCTCTCTCTTACATTGTGCATTGATTCATATTGTCATATCATATACATGCTTGTGTTGTTTGTGTGTGCCCATACTTGTGTTTAACCAAGAGAGCTTTACATAGCACCTCAACTCTTATTTAGAGGAATTCAGAGGAGTTAGTCCAGAGCCCTTCACCGGGAATTCGGCTTCACTCGTTGGTTACACTAAGTGTGTTGCATTAAGTTTTTAATTCTGCATTATTGTTCATTAGATTAGCCTTACACCTATTCACCCCCCTCTAGGTGTATTTTCAAGTCTCATATATGATTTTTTTTCCCATTTTAAGTCACTGCTTATGGGTTCACAGTTGCTTGAACTGATTCAGGCCGACTCGGTCGACTCGGCCGAATCAACCCGAGTCATATCGGGACTCGGCCGAGTCGTTCAAAAATTGGAGCCCAAGCCGTATAGCGTTGCGTTCTTATCGCGGCGGCCGCCGAGTCAGATCGACTTGGCTGAGTCTTTGAACCTTGAGATAAATGAGCTATTGACCTCTCATTTTGGGAGGTGACATAGACTCCTACTTTCACAATGCTTGGATGGTTTATAGTTTCTGTCACTTCACCAAAACTCTAAAGTTGTGGTGGAGATAGTTGTATATTCTAACACGACCCTCGCGGGTCAAGCACCATTTTTATGAGCCAAGACATGTGCTTTTACGCAACAATATTTTTCGTCAAACCAACTTTTTTGAAGCATGTACTCGGTGAAAACTGAACTTGGGTCGCTCCGATATCATTTTAAAGTTCTTGCAGTTTATCAAAACTCCAAAGTTATCATGAGGGTTGAGGGTGATATTTTTGTATTTCACAAGATTCAAGCAAGTCTCAACTGTGAGGTCCAAATATAGTCTTTGCAAAGTTCTTGTGCAAGTTCACCTTATTGTTTCTCCTAAATACAATAAAGCTTCACCTTATGGTAGACAGCAGTGGAAATGTCATGCCCCCACAAGGGTCTTATAAGGTTCTTACACAGCATATGTCATTTAGAAGAGGAAGTTGGGGCAAGCTCAGAATCAAGTCTGTTGTGATGACATGATCGAGTCATCTGAACATGCAACTGAACATGGTGCATAGGGAGAGGAATTTATGGTAAGGGCAGAACCATGCCTTGTGTGATGACACAAGAGGTGGGTGAACATCTTGTTGACCAATGAATTCTTTTAAACAATTGTGCATCTGTGCGTTACTTGAAGCTCACGTGGAGGTAAGGTTGGATCCTAGTTTGATTTCTGTCTTTGGACTTCTGTGAAAATTGAGATGTTTATGGTATGAGGTGTAATTCTGCACTATCTAGTGGTGTGGGAGGGGGAACTGTCAGAACTTTTTCTGAGAAGAATAGATCCTTTATAGCTCTTATATTCCACTATTTCTTGAAAAATAATGTTCCTAATGTAAATTGAATCAGTTCCTGCCTGGGAAGGAAATCGATGAAAAGGTGTTTATGCTTTTCCAATGTATGGGGATACTAGGAGGCTGGGGTCTAATCTTCAACCTACAGAAGTGGGAATGCCCTGGTCTTTTCTACTGAAGACAGCAAACAAGCGTGTTGGACTTGCAGAGAGCAACTTCTTGAATGAAGCTTGATGGCTTGTGGAAAGCCCAATTGAGAAAATAATCTGTCATTATAACTGAGCAAAGATGATCCCTCCCCTGCATATACCTTGTGACAATAAGTTACGTGGGTTCATATATTAGGCAATTATCCAAAAGTTATGATATTCATTTATATGGTCATAAATAGTAGCTAGCATTTTATTTTGATGTTGCCAATTGGTTAGGAGTCGTTCCAACTCCAACTTTTTGAACGAAGTTTCAATTGTTTGCAGATCTTCTTCATGTGTTCTCTTTCCTACCGAAGGACCTCAACTTTGTTCAGCATAGCAGTTACATTGGCTGGAGAGAGTACAGACAATACAAGCTCATTTCTTTAATTTGTTTCTTTTTTCCCCTTTGAACATTATGCTTTCTTATTTGTTCTTGAAGAAATAGCATGTGATTGGTATTGCAGGTCTCGCAAGTTAAAACCAATCATTGTTGATCCTGGTCTTTATCTTTCATCCAAGGCTGAAATGTTCTATGCAACACAAAAGCGTGATTTACCAAATGCTTGCAAGTTATTCACAGGTTAGTAACAGAAGTTCAATGTACTGTCTGTATTTTGTTTTTTCTTCTCAAATTCTTGACCACATAAGATATGAAATAGCTAGATCATACCATAGCTTTACTTGCAGTAGTTTGAGGAATTTATTATATAGCAGAACAAAACAATTCGTGTTCTCTTGCTGACAGTATTAGCAAATGAAAGGAGAAACATGCTGCACTCTTACATTTAAAATATCAAGTGGACAATTGTCTACATCCAATTACTGATGTGAATTTAATAATTCCTGCAGATGATGTCTGCTTTAGTTAATACATTTTGTTATCCTTCAAGATAACATATTGCCCACAAAACCTGCAAACTAGTCTATTGTTTGTACCAGTTCATTAATTATCGCAAATATCTCATTATTGACAACTTTTTAGATGGTCCATCATATGTGCTAGTTATCCAACATGCAGTTGATTTCCTCTCTAGCTACCCCTCTTGCCAAGGTGTTACTTTACTGCATGAGGATAAAATAACATCAGGAGTTGAATAGGCTGGTTAGAGCATTGAGTTCTCAGTGGACTATTTTATTCACCGTCAACCATTGCTTAACCCTAAAAGGTTTGCTTACTCCTAAAGGGAATATAATATAGACAAAATAATTTAGAGCACACTCGCGCGCACACATCCATCTCTTTTTGTATGACTTTCCTCTGAGTAGGAACAGATATAAAAGCATATATTGTGTGAATATTAACTGCAATATCCATATCTGGTGAAAATTAATAGCTTCTCACAGATACACATTATACATTAATTAATGAGAATGGGAGTCATACATAAAAATGGTAATTTTTAGTTCTGGTCTGTTGCATTGAAAGAGAGCAATATACAAAATAGCAGGAGCTAGGTATGTGATTGATCATGAGGTTACATTTATGTTGTATCAAAGATGACTATTTTATATGTATCAAGACAAGTTCTTGAATATTAGGATGTACATTTAGATAATCAATAGTTCCTTAAATGTATGTATTACCTGCATCAGATATTGTTGGATCGGAACCCCTGTTTGTATTTGTATCTAAATATAAACAGACGGATAATGATAGTATCAAAATGTGGAGTTGGATACAGATCAAATTATTTGCTTTTGTCTAGATCATCATCATCATCATTTGAGCTTTCTCATCAAAATCAAGCTGTTACTTATGTAGCATGATTTGAAAGTCAAGGAAGCTGCAAAAGAGCATCAACCAGTTTTTTGACTGTCTGTGAACTTGGATTTTACACACTTTATGACTTGGTGTGAATCCTACACATGGCAACTAAGAGCAAGTTAGGACTTTACCATAAAACCTCCAAGGGCAGTTTCCTACTTGGTTGATAGACTCCAGTTTTTTTTTGGCAGTACAATTTAAGCTTATGGATCCGATGCACAATCTTCCAGTTCTCCTGTAGACTGGACTGGAAACAGTTTATAAGAAAAGATAGGTGATAAAATCTGCCACAGGGAATTGCATACATCTTTTAGGCACAAAATAAACTAAAGATACAATTGGAATCACATTCCTAATAGTTACTGTGTAAATGGGGTTCAGAGTTAGAGTTCCCATCAGTCTCATGGTAAGGACCAGCAAGCTTACAAGTTTTCTGTGCTTTCAAGAAGAGATGTTTGATATGCTGGCTGTATTTTTAATAATCATCCCACCATGACTTTGGTGAAACTCTTTCTGTATTTTGCTGGGATCTTGGTCGGTGGCAAGAGAATCTAGGAGCTCTTGCCAAGGGATGAGCATCTAATGTACCGTGCTCGAATGCAAACAGAAGGAAATTGATCTAGACATGATTGAGACAGCAATTGACGGATCGATTCCTGTTAAGCGCCCAGGGACTGTTGACAGATTTGTTCACAGCTTCAGTGAAATCATGATGCCAATCCATGAAGTTGAAAATCAGAACTGCTTATGTTAAGGTAGCAGTAGAAGCTTATTCCAGAATTCTACATGTATCTTTGGATATTTTATCATCAATTGGTTCACAGTTTCAACAAAAACATGATGCCTGTCATGAAGTGGAAAGCGAGAGCCCTTGTGTAAACCAAGTCCGTAGAAGTTTATTTCAATTTTTCTACAAAAAGTTGGTTTAACTCTCTCTCTCTCTCTCTCTCTCTCTCACGCACAGTGCATGCATGTGTGGGGGCAAGTCCACTGGGACACATATACAAAAATCACAGAATAAAGATCCCAGTTTTCACTACTGAAACTTGAAACATGTTCTGTAAGATACCAAATAGCTCTTATGTTCATCAAGTTCCAGTTTGGAAGGTTGTGTTCCATGCTATCTGGTCCATAAGCAGTGTTGCTAAATTCTCAAACCAAATTTCTGATCTTACAGTATATTTTCTTTATGCTTTGGTGCTCATAGCTTGTTTAGAAAGTAAAAGCGTTCATGGCCGATATAAAGACATGAATGCTGGATGCATGGTTGATCATAGGTATACAAAGCTTACCCTTTCCTATTCCTTTTTTCATACCTGTGATCATATAAATTTATAATTGTCCTTTGCTAATCCAATTTAAATCTTCTAATTTCTACATTTTGTCAATGACCGGTAGTCATTTCCTGAAGGCCAAATTTTTGGTGAAATGGTATAAACTGGTGGTTCTGATGCCTATCTCAAGGTTACTGGGTGTGTAGTACATCATTTGGAGGGTGTCACTGGAGTGCACTAATCGTTAGCAAATAGGCTTATTTGCATTTAGTAACAGTTTTAAGTAGGCCAATAAATAGAAAAGTTGTTATCATTGTTGGCATAATTATCATGGCACACTGGTTAAGGTCTCTCCCATCAAAATGAAGTATGCTTTTGGCTGTGGCTTGATGAGGAGAAAAGCTCCATCAAAAGAATCTACCATTTAGAACTCCCCGTCAACTTGGTATATACATCCAATGAGTTTGTGCTAAGTCCCAAGAAGGCAACTGGGCTGGTAATGGACCTACCTTGGCTGCTTGCCAGTCACCTGCTTGCAAGCAAGGAGCCTGCATCGGAAATTGTCAATTGCGGTATCAACGTTCTATACATCCTGATGTTTCTTGCAATATATATGTATTTTACTAGAAATACTGCTTTAGTGAACCAGAAGTGTTTTCCAGCATTGTAACTCTGTCTAGTCTTTTGTATCCGTGAGCTAGAATGTTGCAGAAGGTTGCACAATTAACTACTTTTTTGCTTTTGCAGGTTCCCCTTCTGTTATTCTCAGCCGGAAATTCATAGAACATTGCATCCTGGGTACTGATAATCTGCCAAGAGTTCTTTTGATGTATTATGCAAACACACCTTCATCACACACGCCCTGCTTCCAAACTCTCCTCTGTAACTCACCTGAATTCAATCGGACCATCATTGATGATCATCTTCACTGTGTAAAGTGGGACGCACCCCAAAGCGTGAACCGCGAGCTCTGAATCTCGAAGATTTCAACAATATGACACAAAGTGGTGCAGCCTTTGGTACTGGGTTCACCAGGGATAGTACTGCGATTTCTTGACCACATTGATCGGGAGATTTTGAATCGTGGTCCCAACGACATAGTCCCGGGAGGCTGGTGCCTAGGCGAAGGCAGCGGGGATAGATGCACGACTTGGGGAGCTGCTAATGTTCTGAGACCTGGGCCTGGAGCTACAAGGCTTGCAGAAGGTATGGTGCAAATGCTGGATGATGGGAGTTACCAATCAAATCGATGTATATGTTGTTCGCAGATCAACAATCAATGAGGAACTCTTCAGCCACAGATGCAGTAGAGAAGTACCACCCAATGGCAAGAAGAAGAAAACAAAACAAAAGATTTAACGAGGTTCGGCAAATTGCCTACGTCTCGGGGTAAGAGAGAGTGCTTTATTGATTCAATAACCAATACAACTTTATGCATACATATGAAGCGGACTCTGTCCTTTTATGTTGTGCGCAGGACAACAACTTCTCTGAGGAATCCGCTAACCAGGCGGAGACTGATGCAGCCGGAGATGTAACCAACACGACAAGAACAGAGAACAATAGAGAAAAGCGATCAACACAGTATTTAACGAGGTTCGGCAACGTTCCTACGTCCTTGGGGCAAGAGAGAGAGAGAGAGATCTTATTGATTCAACAATCAATACAAATTAATACAGAGGGATACTTGAGGGAACTTTCAGGGATACAATACATGAGGCTCTAACACTTATTTATAGCCATAGAGTCTCTGGGTTTTAGGAAACCCCGATTGGATTCAATCCCAAACAGAAAAAGAATCCGAATCTCAAAAGAAAAGCCAAAACGCGTTTGTCGGTCGATCAGCCGGTCGACTGACCCATGTCCACGGTCGACCGGGCGGTCGACCGGACCCAAACCGAGAGCAGCCTACTTTCAGTCAGTCGATCGGGCGGTCGACCGTTCCATGCCACGATCGACCGGGCGGTCGACCGGACCCAAACCGAGAGCAGCCTGCTTTCAGTCAGTCGACCGGGCAGTCGACCGTTCCATGCCACGATCGACCGGGCGGTCGACCGGGCTAATCCTGTGCACGTCGTGCACACCGGTCGACCGAGCGGTCGACCGGGAGCATATCCCGTCCTGCTGCAATGAGCCGTCTTGCTCTTTTGTCTTCCGATCTCTATGCTACCTTCTTCCATCTCCTCTATCTCCTCTCTCCCTACAATTCTCCACCTCGGTGAAGATTTTCAAATCTGAGCCGATCTCCAACAAACTCCAGTCTATCACCTGGCGAAATCGACACACGATCTAGGCGAAATCGACACACGATCTCGGCTTGAGCGCTCTGGACGAAATCAACACACGATCTCGGCAAAATCGATACAGATCTCGGCTTGGAACCTGTAGCTCAGCTATCAACTGGGATGCACCACACATGCCTTCCCTACACTTCACCTTAGGAGAACTTTCATACATGTTGATCACCGAACGTGTCTCCTACTCAGTAACTACATGACCTCACAAAGAACTCATCATGAGTTAATACTGACTCTACAACGGACTGGCTCTCTCCCGTCTATATGTCTTCAGCTGACGGTCCAACCAAGTCTGAGTAGAGCACACCGAACATCATCATCGGCTTCAACAAACTGGATGCACACCTCCCTTATGCAAGCTTAACCATCTTCACCAGAAGATCAACTGTTCATCGAGATCACAACACTTCACCTCTACGTGAACTCCAACTCTTCACCTCTACGTGAAGTTTCAATCAGCTTCTCGAGAACCCAAAGAGCTTCATACGGGTTGCATCACCAAATGTGACTGCGCCTTTACGGCTGCCTACGTACCTTGCCCAAAGGATCAAGCCAACCGTAGTTCTTTCAAATGAGCTCCATCAAGCTCAAGTACCTGTACCTGAATCTTCAGCAGCGAACCTATCTGGCTATGTCATATAAACCTCCTCACTACCATCATGGAGAACAACGACCTTCAACTTGATCTTGTTGCGGTCATAAGCTTGAGATTCATGCTTCTTCACCCACGTGTGTGGTTTTACCTTGGTTCCAATGGCTGCAAACAATTCAACATTCTCATCAATGTCTTCAACCTGTTCAGCATCAACCCTGACTACATGATCTCCACCCGGTGTCACATCCGGTGAAGTCTTCACTGATACCGAACCAACTGGAGATGGTGGAGTAGCATCAACCTCCACCCGCTGCGATACTTCCTTGGTCTTCGTCATCTCCACCTGCTGAGAGACGGTAGACTTTAACACTGAAGTCTAATCAAACGTGACATGCCGACTCAACACGATCTTCTTGTTTTCGGGGTCCCATAACCCGTAGCCTTTCATATTTCTCTTGACACCCAAAAACACAACTTCTTTACTCGCGGATTCACTATGCCATCTTTGGCACTGAAGTAGGTCGGACTTCTAAATTCCCGCAGCAAACCATGATCTTGAGCAGCTTTCTCAGACCAAATTTTCAATGGAGTTTTACTTCCCTCCGCAGTTGATCCATTTACGAGATGGCTAGCATACACAATCGCCTCAGCCCAAAATGATTTGTCTAATCGTGCATTAGACAACAACCACCGAACCTTCTCCGGTAAGGAACAGTTTACTTCCTTAGCCAACCCATGTATACCTTTTGTGAAGTGAGTACCAATACCAGTGTTCTGGCCAAATCGTAGGAATTGGTTCATGTCTCTTTCAACATTACCAATCTTTATCTCCTTAATCTTCCTACCTGTCTGCTTCTCCATTCTTCCTTTCCGCTTCACCAACATATCTAGGGCTTAACACCTTTATCTCATATATCCAACAATGTCTAGATAAACTATCAATAAAAAGACAAAGTACCTGTGACCTCCAAGCGATGCAGTTTTAGCAGGTCCCCAAATGCTTACGTGAACACAATCAAGAAGACCTTCTGAGCGGTGAGTACTAGTGCTGAATTTCACCTTCTTCTTGTCCAGAACGCTGTGTTCACCCTCCAAGTTGCAGGTAGCAACACCTTCTAATGATCCCTTCTTTGCAGGAGCTTGCAAAGACTTTTCACCTCCTTGTCCGACCTTCACCTGCCAGACCTTTATGCAATCATCATCTGAAGAACTAGAAGTCTTCACCCGACCTGTAACCGTACTACCCTTCAAGTAGTAAAGATTTTCCCGGCAGACGCCCTTCATAACCACCATTGAGCCTTTGGCCATCTTGAGAACACCATCTCGTATAGATAGCACAAGACCCAATGCTTCCAAAGTTAATAAAGATAAGATTCCTTTTGAGTTGAGGTACATACCTCACCTCCTTCAATTCTGTTCTATCCTATCTTTCATATTGAAACAGACTATACCCATTCCTTCTATATTACACGGATGATCATCACTCATGACCGTGTAACATCCATCTATCTTCTCAAAACTAGAAAACCAGTGCCTGTTCGGGCACACATGATAGGTGGTTCCGGTATCTAAGATCCACTCAGCATTATCTGAGTAATCAACAGTAGGAGTAATAATAGAGAGAGAATACCGATGAGTCTGAATCTGATCCATCTGCCTGTGCGAGATTCGCCTCGGTGTTTGACTCTATCTTCTTACCTTTGGCCTTCGGGCAATCAACTTTCCAGTGCCCTATGATTGGTAGTGAAAATGCATAATTGTCATCATATTTACTATCACATTTTCACATTTATTCATATAATAATGCACATTTATTAATATTTTGTTATTTAATGTGTGCAGGCCTTGAGTGTTGAATTAAATAAAGAATTAAAGCTTAATGAAGCCCAAAAGCCCACATCCAAGCCCAAGTCCAAGCCCAGGTGTAAAAGTGCAATTACAAGAAGTCAAAAGTGCAAATACAAAGTGTAAAAATTGCAAATACTACAAAGAGGGAAAGGATAGAGTTCTATTCAACCCTAAATGCTTGGGGAAGAGGATAAATAAGTGTGCAAGGATGAGATTCGTTTTTGAAGGAATTTGGATAAAGGGTAACTTGATTTCTAAGTTATCTCGAAAATCCAATATGAAGAGTCAGGATGCAGATTCTAGAAGGAAACGCTCAGATGGACGGACCAGAGGAAGCCACGCGCGAAAGCGCGCGGCCAAAGATCAGACTGTTGCCGCGGAAACGCGGCCCAAGCCGCGTTTCCGCGGCAATCCTGCCTTATCCATCTACCAGTTTTCGTGGAGGAGTTTATCCGGGACTCTATCACCTTCTGCACTTATAAATACCCCTGCAGGCGCAGCAGAGAGGGCATCCAGAGAAGATTAGGGTTTTTCTTTAGCTTTTTCTTAAAATTCTGCACGTTGTAATTTCGTTTTTAAGGCTTTGTGGAGAAGAAGGAGCTTGTATTTGGAGACGTACTTTCGAATAAAGGTTACTTTCTGTTGCATATTTAATTCTTGTTAATTTTTATTTCTTTTCTCTGTGTTTATTTGCTTCGGTTTTCATCTGCGATCTCTTGTTTTCTTTCTTCTTCTTTTCGTCTAATTAAAAAAAGAAAATAAAAAATAAAAAAATAATTATAAAAAAATGATGTCTAACTAATTCTTTGTGTGGTTTGCTGATCACTTAAGCAACCCTAGGGCAAGTTAGGATTTGAATCGATTGATGACCATTCTTTAGAAACCCTAGGTTTAATGATTATTGTTCTTGAAGATTAAACTGATAATTAGATTTCTTAATCTAGGTTGCACATTTAAAAGACTTCTCATGACTTCATACTTAAGAACTAGGACAGCCTAAATTTAAGATTAATCTTTTCTTAAGCTGTACTTAGATGTTAGGATGAAACATTGTTTAGTTTTTAATAATGTAACTTAGTTAGAATCTTGTATCGTCTTTTCTTACTTGAATCATTCTTAATAACCTATGATGAATCACATATATCTCAAGATGAAATTCAACATCCAAGACTTGCATGATGGGTTGTGGTAGTAGATCAGTAAAACCATACTTCTTTATTCATATACACTTCAAATCTAATCCTTTCTCTGTTTTATTCAAAGCATACAGAGGAATCGGCCGAAAAGCTTGCATCGCATCCTTCCCTGAGGATCACGACCCGCTTTGGCCCTTGCTATAGCGGATAGCATTGAGACTAAGAACTCTACAACTCAATCTTTTTATTTACAAATCTTAAATCTCAATCAAAATTTTGGCGCCGTTGCCGGGGAAGGAACGACACGATTTTCTCAAATTAACTTGTTTATTCTTTCTGTTTGCAGGTACAGAGAACAAGAAAACTAATAGCAGAAAACACATATAGCAACTCTGTGCCTCTGCCCTCGAAGGCAGAGCAACAGAGCCTACTTCTGTGCCGCGCGAACGCGGCAAAAGCCGCAAAAACGCGGCAAGAGTAGTTCACTACTAATTCATTTTTCTGCAGGTTGCTATAATCTGCAAAATCTGATTTTCTGCTTTATTAAATATTCTCTGTGATCACCCTGCATAATTAACAGTAACTCATTTGTTGATAAATAAAAAAATTTAGACTCTTGCATCTTAGGCACGTGTCTATTAATCTTTTTTTATTTCTGTTGAAGAGTGCTGGCGACAAGGTACGTTTGCATAGCATATAGATTAGGAAACACTCTTGGCTGATTTACTGCTTTCTTGAGTGATTACTTTTCTACAGCTTTACACGTACACAAAAATATCTTAAGGGCATAACCCATAAACAAGATAAGGTCGGAATTTTATCACCCTTCCTTGGCCCACGAATCATATCCGTCACACTCACAACCCTAACCTTAAGTAAAATTTGACTAGACGTTGGCCCTAGGTTAATTCGGACTCAATAGGAGATTGACCTAAGGAGGAAAATTGTTCAAAATTAACTCTTGTCAAATCGGTGTCTAGGCAGGGGATTGATGGCCGAAAGCCCGAAGAACAGTGGTTATTTAATTAAGGAACGTCTCTGACGGAAAACCTCCCACCGGTCTTGCCACCTACCTGGCCGATTAGCTTGTAGTTAACGTCGACAGTAGACCTCCTAAGGACAGTCTAAAGTTAGGAGTCGTCTAGGTCAAGGCTTACCCTAGATTAGGATTTTTGATTGTTTTTCTTTTTTATTGATTGATTGGGTGAACTTGTTTGCTAATTGTGCATGTCCGCTTGGTCGAGAGACCCACTTACATCTAGGCTAACTAGAACTAGTTCACCACCCGAGCTCAAGCCCGACTCACACATGGCACAACCGCCATCACTCTAAGATAGGATCTATCCTATCAGGACCTCTCTTCCTTCTTGCATCAATCTTAATGATGAAGGTGTTGACCCATTTGAGCTTAAGCCACAATACATCAACACCCTTCCGAAATTTCATGGACATGACTCCGAGGATGCATACTTCTTCATAAGGGAATTTGAGGAAGTATGTCTCATGATGAATATTCCTAAGTTAGGAAAAGATGACATCAAACTTAGGTTTGTCCCTTTGCTTTGAAGGATTTAGCAAGAAATGGCTCTACAGTCTAGAGGTCGGTTCTATATCTTCTTGGGATAATTTCGTTAAGGCCTTCTTAAAGAAATTTTATCCCGTTCACAAGACTGCACTGATTAGGAAGAATATCTACAGTTTAAGCAAACAGCAAATGAGCCTTTTTGGAAATATTTCGAACGTTTTAAGGACCTCCTTGCCCAATGCCCTCACCATGGGATAGAGAAATGGCGACTTTGCCAAGTTCTATATGATGGATTAGAATATCAAACTAAAACGTTGTTAGAATCCATGTGCCAAGGAGGATTTATGAAAAGAACGAAAATGAAGGATGGCAATTATATGAGGAATTAGCTGAAAATACCATCCAATGGGAACCTACTCCGGAAAATTTAAGACTAATGACCCTACTTCTTCTAAAGGAGGTATCCATTCCATTGAGGCCAACATAGCAACCGATGCTAAGTTAGCTGCTGTTATGCGAAGACTAGAGGCCCTTGAAACTAAAGAGCCAGTCTCTGTAAACCAAGTCAGTCCAACATCTTCGGCGGCCTGCACTTATTGTCAAGATATGAACCATGTGTTCGAGGAATGTCCTGTCTTTTTCGCGCATCAAAGCTTGCCCGAACATATGAGTGCGGCCTTCACAAGGCCCGCCAACAATCCTTATTCACCCACCTACAATCCTGGTTGGAGAAATCATCCCAATTCTTCATGGGGCCCAAGCAACAATGATCAATTAGGCCCAAATTCTCCAACAATTTCCAAAATCCGCCCTATCAGCAAAGTTTTCCTAGTTAAAATCCTCCACCATCTTTTCAATATTCACAAATGAAAACAAGGCTTTCCAACATGGAAAGAAAGGTGGACACTCTTGTTAAAAGCCATGACACACTAGCTCAAGTCTTGACCAGGATAGAGGTCCAATTAAATCAGCAAGAAAGACAGAGGGGTACCCTACCGAGTCAACCACTGCCAAATCCTAGGAATCCTAGGCCAGCCAATGAGGCTCAAGACCCAAATCAGTGTCACATGGTTCATACACTCAGATCGGGAAAACAAGTTGATAATCAAGTATCCATGCCACAGGATCCATCTCAGTCATCCATTCCATCTAGCTCCACTCCTTCTCCATCCAGCTCCAATGAAACTGAAGTTGAAAAGTCAGCAGGTCAAGTGTACCAGCCTATAGCTCCATTTCCAAATAGGCTTAGAAGCAACAACAATGCACATATGGAGAAATTATTAGAGGTGTTCAATCAAGTTAGGCTCAACATTCCACTTCTTGATGCAATCCAACAGGTCCCTAGTTATGCCAAATTCCTTAAGGACATGTGCACCAAGAAAAGAAAGACTAATGTGCCTAAGAAGGTTTTTCTAGCCACTAACATTAGTGAGCTATTGTCCACCAGATCCCTGTCAAGTATAAGGACCCTGGTTGCCCCACCATCTCTTGCACCATAGGTCGAGCCGAAATCAATCGAGCACTCCTCGATTTAGGAGCTAGCATCAATTTGCTCCCTTTCTCTCCGTATATCAACAACTTGGATTAGGTGAACTCAACCCGACCCAAGTTACTATTCAGTTGGCTGACCGCTCAATCAAAGTTCCTAAGGGAGAGATCAATGACGTTCTCATACGGGTGGGAGAATTCATTTACCCAGTCGATTTCATTGTTTTAGAGACACAACCTGTGTCTAATCCTAGGTCCCAAACTCTCATCATCTTAGGAAGACCATTCCTATCAACCGCAAATGCAATCATAAATTGTAGAAATAGATCCATGAGACTGACTTTTGGGGATATGACCAAGGAAGTCAATGTTTTCAACCTAGGTAAGCATCCCTACGATGTGACCGACCAACCCTTTGAGGTTAACTTCATTGAGAACATGACGAGTGAGCATAATAAGGAGATCACACTAGAGTCAGAGGAAGAGGAAGACTTAGAAGCAAGTGATCTCAGCCTTGATGAGATCGAATGGGAATCAAATCTGAGTTCTATAGAGATGGAGATTCTAGCTTAACACCTCCACCCATCGAGCCACCTCCTTCTTTGGAGTTAAAGCCTTGCCTAAACATCTTAAGTACGCCTACCTAAGTGAACAAGAGACATTACCGTCATAGTTGCATCTAATTTGACTAATAGGCAAGAGGAAGACCTACTGGCAACCCTTAGGAAACATAGGGAAGCCATTGGTTGGACTATGGCAGATATCAGGGACTGAGCCCTATGATAGTCCAGCATTGTATCCATCTAGAGGAAGGGGTTAGACCGAAGAGGGATCCACAGCGTAGGCTAAACCCACTCATGCAGGAGGTTGTACACGCTGAAATAGTGAAACTGTTAGATAATGGGATCATTTATCCCATTTCCGATAGCGAATGGGTTAGCCAATGCACGTGGTCCCTAAGAAGTCTAGCTTTACTGTGGTAGAGAATGACAAGCATGAGTTAGTGCAAACACGATTGCCTACCAAGGTTAGAGTATGCATAGACTACCGCAAGTTGAACGCCGCCACTAGGAAAGATCATTTTTCCCTCCCATTTATCGACCAAATGCTGGAAAGATTAGCCGGTCATGAGTATTACTGTTTCTTGGATGGTTATTCAGGGTATAACCAAATCCCTATAGCCCCGGAGGACCAAGAAAAGACAACGTTCACGTGCCCATTTGGGACATTTGCCCACCGTCGAATGCCTTTCGGCCTATGTAATGCCCCCGCCACATTCCAACGTTGTATGTTAAGCCTGTTTTCTGATATGGTCGAGCGCTTTTTAGAGATTTTCATGGACACTTCTCCGTCTATGGAAGTTCATTTGACCATTGTCTCCATCACTTGGAGCTAGTACTGAGTAGATGCACCGAAAAGAACTTGACCCTCAATTGGGAAAAGTGCCACTTCATGGTGCAGCATGGGATTGTCCTAGGTCATGAGATATCTAGGGAAGGGATAAAAGTGGACAAGGCTAAGGTGGATATCATAGCCAAACTTCCAATTCCACGATGTGTGAAGGACATTCGGTCTTTCTTAGGACACGCTGGATTTTATCGTAGGTTCATTAAGGATTTTAGCAAATTGCTAGACCCCTTACAAACCTTCTAGCTAAAGACGTGCCCTTCATATTTGACGATAGGTGCAATAGTGCGTGGGAAAAGTTGAAAGTGGAACTTATTTCTGCATCTATCATCTCACCTCCGGACTGGTCCAAACCTTTTGAGATCATGTGCGATGCCTCAGATTTTGCGATAGGTGCTGTCTTAGGACAGCGTAAGGATAGCAAGCAGCACGTGATCTATTATTCGAGTAGGACGCTCAATGACGCCCAAATGAACTATACTACAACCGAGAAGGAATTCTTGGCAGTAGTGTTCGCTTTGGAGAAATTCCGCCCATACCTACTAGGGACCAAGACCACAATTTTCACCGACCATTCTACACTTCGATACCTTATGCTAAAAAAGGATGCGAAGGCCCGACTCATTCGTTGGATCCTCCTCCTTCAAGAATTTGATCTAGAAATTCGAGATAAAAAAGGTGTTGAAAATGTTGTCGCAGACCATCTCTCTCGCGTGCCTAATGCACCCTTCGACGAACTGCCCATCAATGACAATTTTCCCGATGAACAACTTCTAGCCATCTCTAAGGAACCATGGTTTGCTGACATAGTAAATTACTTAGTCACAAACCAAACACCACCTAATTGGTCAAAACAAGATAGATACCGGTTCTTGTCTCAAGTCCGGTATTACATATGGGAAGATCCATACCTTTTCAAATATTGTAGCGACCAAATTATTAGGAGATGTGTCCCCGATGAGGAGACTAGAAGCGTTCTAACCTTTTGTCATGAGTTCGCTTGCGGTGGACACTTTGGTCCCCGCAAAACTGCCGAAAAGATTCTGCAAAGTGGCTTTTATTGGCCAACTGTGTTTAAAGACGCATTCGAGTATTGCAAAAGTTGCACAAGATGTCAAATGATAGGAAGAATTTTCAAACGAAATATGATGCCCCTAAATCCAATTCTAGAAGTAGAACTTTTCGATGTCTGGGGCATTGATTTTATGGGACCCTTCCCTAATTCGTTTGGGCACCAATACATCTTGTTGACCGTAGACTACGTATCAAAATGGGTTGAAGCCGTTCCTTGCAAGACAAATGACAACAGAGTTGTTGTCAAATTCTTAAAAGAAAATATCATCTCGCGCTTTGGAACCCCTCGTGCCATTATTAGTGACAATGGTACGCATTTTTGCAATAGAACTTTTGAGGCTCTTATGCGAAAATACGCCATAACTCACAAGTTGTCTACGCCCTACCATCCTCAAACTAGCGGTCAGGTAGAAGTTTCCAATAGGCAAGTCAAGCTCATCTTAGAGAAAACTGTGAATCAGAATAGGAAGGACTGGTCCACCAAACTGGTGGATGCCCTATGGGCATATAGGACTGCCTTTAAGACGATTCTAGGAATGTCTCCCTACAGACTAGTCTTTGGAAAGGCTTGCCACCTTCCTGTTGAGCTAGATCACCGGGCCCTATGGGCAATTAAGCAGCTAAATTTTGATCTAGATAAGGCCGGTGAGCTTCGAAAATTGCAAATTTCTGAACTAGAGGAATTAAGGAATGAAGCATACAACAATGCGAAGATTGCGAAGGATAGAGTTAAGTTTTTCATGACAAGTTCATCACGAGAAAAACGTTTGTCCAAGGACAAAAAGTTTTACTCTATAACTCTAGACTTCATCTCTTTCCTGGCAAGTTGAAGTCAAGATGGACAGGGCCCTTCATTGTTAAGACTGTGTTTCCACACGGTGCCATAGAGATCTACGACCCCAAAAATGGCAATGCATTCAAGGTAAATGGTCAACGTCTTAAAATCTTTTTGGAGTCAGTACCGGAAGTAAATGCAGCCATGGGTCTTTTTGACCCACTGTATCAGTAACTATATCTTTCTGCCAGTTCATGCATCTATGCATTTCATTCATACATTAGGGACAATGCATGAAACAAGTGTGGGGGAAGGGTATGTAATATATGTAATATATATATATATATAATAGAAATATTTTTCTTTTTCTCTTTATTTATTGTAAAAAAATAGAAATATTTTTCTTTTTCTCTTTATTTATTGTAAAAAAAATTATTATAAAAAGGATAATACTTTGACTTATTTCTTGAAAGAAATCTAAGTTAGTTTTAAGAATTAGGAAAGTCATGATTAGGATTTCGAAAAACTTGGTCAAAATAAATGAATTGTTTAATTTTTAGGTATAGGAGGAGAAATTGAATAAATAATTAGTCTTGATTTTTACCTTAATGAAATGTGCATTCCTAGTGCATATATAGGATTCCAAAACAAGACCCTTGTGCCTCATAAAAAAAAAATAATAATAATATATATCACTAATTAAGCTGTATACATGTGCCTCAAGAAGCATAAGTGTTCACGCCTAAAGGTGAGGTTCTGAATAAATAAAGCCCTTAGTTTTGTGGTCTAGTTAACTCGAATTTGAGTCCGCGGGTGTTTTCTCACCTGGTGCCCTAAAACCTACCGGTTTGGGAGCCACCGACTTTAAGTTCGCTACATGGGTGGATTAGAAAGCCTAAGAAAACTGAGAAATAATATACATGTATTAACACATCTATTAGTCAATTAGTTAGGTATGAGGGCCTCAAGAAGCCTTGATACTTACACAAAAGAAAATTAGATGAGTTATACATGCTAAAAAAAAAAAATATTTTAACACATCTAATAGTCAATTAGTTAGGTATGAGGGCCTCAAGAAGCCTTGATACTTACACGAAAGAAAATTAGATGAAGTTATAAAAATAATAAAGAGGCATGAGAGTCCAAATTAAGGAATTCCTAGCAAAGTTACAAGGATGCATATGACTTAGGGTAACGAAAAAGATTATACAAACATTCAATTTTGATCCTTACCTAAAATAAATAACAATTCACTTTATTAAGACTAAGTTTAAGAATGAATAAAAATGATAATCCTAAAACTTATAGACTACTTAGTCTCTTTAAATATAATTCGAATATTCTCCTTTTTATGAATTTTGTGGGTGTAATCCGCTGAAAACCCTCACGAGACAACACTCGTCCTCTAGGGTAACCTAGGGGTTTAACGGCTTGTTGCACATGCTAAGTGCAACCGTGATTCCTACGAAAGTGAGTTAGCTAGATTAGATTTTCTTTTTCTTTGATTTTTACTCGAGGACGAGCAAAAAGATAAGTGTGGGGGTGTGATTGGTAGTGAAAAATGCATAATTGTCATCATATTTACTATCACATTTTCACATTTATTCATATAATAATGCACATTTATTAATATTTTGTTATTTAATGTGTGCAGGCCTTGAGTGTTGAATTAAATAAAGAATTAAAGCTTAATGAAGCCCAAAAGCTCATATCCAAGTCCAAGTCCAAGCCCAGGTGTAAAAGTGCAATTACAAGAAGTCAAAAGTGCAAATACAAAGTGTAATATTTGCAAATACTATAAAGAGGGAAAGGATAGAGTTCTATTCAACCTTAAATGCTTAGGGGAAGAGGATAAATAAGTGTGCAAGGATGAGATTCATTTTGAAGGAATTTGGATAAAGGGTAACTTGGTTTCTAAGTTATCTCGAAAATCCAATATGAAGAGTCAGGATGCAGATTCTAGAAGGAAACGCCCAGATGGACGGACCAGAGGAGGCCACGCGCGAAAGCGCGCGGCCAAAGATCAGACTGTTGCCGCGGAAATGCGGCCAAGCCGCGCTTCCACGGCAATCCTGCCTTATCCATCTACCAGTTTTCGTGGAGGAGTTTATCCGGGACTCTATCGCCTTTTGCACCTATAAATACCCCTGCAGGCGCAGCAGAGAGGGCATCCAGAGAAGATTAGGGTTTTTCTTTAGCTTTTTCTTAAAATTCTGCATGTTGTAATTTTGTTTTTAAGGCTTTGTGGAGAAGAAGGAGCTTGTATTTGGAGACGTACTTTCGAATAAAGGTTACTTTCTGTTGCATATTTAATTCTTGTCAATTTTTATTTCTTTTCTCTGTGTTTATTTGCTTCGGTTTTCATCTGCGATCTCTTGTTTTCTTTCTTCTTCTTTTCGTCTAATTAAAAAAAAAGAAAATAAAAAAATAAATAAAAAAATAATTATAAAAAAATGATGTCTAACTAATTCTTTGTGTGCTTTGCTGATCACTTAAGCAACCCTAGGGCAAGTTAGGATTTGAATCGATTGATGACCATTCTTTAGAAACCCTAGGTTTAATGATTATTGTTCTTGAAGATTAAACTGATAATTAGATTTCTTAATCTAGGTTGCACATTTAAAAGACTTCTCATGACTTCATACTTAAGAACTAGGACAGCCTAAATTTAAGATTAATCTTTTCTTAAGCTGTACTTAGATGTTAGGATGAACCATTGTTTAGTTTTTAATAATGTAACTTAGTTAGAATCTTGTATCGTCTTTTCTTACTTGAATCATTCTTAATAACCTATGATGAATCACATATATCTCAAGATGAAATTCAACATCCAAGACTTGCATGATGGGTTGTGGTAGTAGATCAGTAAAACCATACTTCTTTATTCATATACACTTCAAATCTAATCCTTTCTCTATTTTATTCAAAGCATACAGAGGAATCGGCCGAAAAGCTTGCATCGCATCCTTCCCTGAGGATCACGACCCGCTTTGGCCCTTGCTACAGCGGATAGCATTGAGACTAAGAACTCTATAACTCAATCTTTTTATTTACAAATCTTAAATCTCAATCAAATTTTGGCGCCGTTGCCGGGAAGGAACGGCACGATTTTCTCAAAATTAACTTGTTTATTCTTTCTGTTTGCAGGTACAGAGAACAAGAAAACTAATAGCAGAAAACACATATAGCAACTCTGTGCCTCTGCCCTCGAAGGCAGAGCAACAGAGCCTACTTCTGTGCCGCGCGAACGCGACAAAAGCCGCAGAAACGCGGCAAGAGTAGTTCACTACTAATTCATTTTTCTGCAGGTTGCTACAATCTGCAAAATCTGATTTTCTGCTTTATTAAATATTCTCTGTGATCACCCTGCATAATTAACAGTAACTCATTTGTTGATAAATAAAAAAAATTTAGACTCTTGCATCTTAGGCACGTGTCTATTAATCTTTTTTTTTATTTCTGTTGAAGAGTGCTGGCGACAAGGTACGTTTGCATAGCATATAGATTAGGAAACACACTTGGCTGATTTACTGCTTTCTTGAGTGATTACTTTTCTACAGCTTTACACGTACACAAAAATATCTTAAGGGCATAACCCATAAACAACCAGTGTAGTAACAATATGAATATCAATTAAATACTATGGTTTACTTTCCAGCTCATCAACTCCATTACCAAAGAATTTCATGTAGTTCACTGCATGTGTATACATACCCCCAGATAACAATCAATTCATCATATTACAACAATTCATTTATTATAGTTTGATTATCAGCTTATCACTTCTATCACTGGAGAATGTATGTACTTCACTGTATATGTGTATACACACATAAGTTACAGTTCACCTTCTTGTTCAGTAATTCTATTATCAATAAGATGTATATGTTTCACTAGTTATACATTCACACATAAGTTATAAGTCAACAGTAAAGTGATTTGCGTATCTCATTCACATAGATTGAGTTCTCATTCACATCATCAACAACTACGTATCCACAAATAGAGTTGTATGTGTATGAGCATGTATAGCTGTATACATCATGTCACACTTAATCACATTCATACTTCAGTATCATTCATATGCAGTAATCATTTTACACACAAAATATTATCAATATCACCATTCAATGTTTTGTCTAAACCATTGATTACACTTTTAATACATATATTCTTAATTTGTACTAGTAAGTCTTGTAGTTAGCTATACTCCACCCTTCATACATCCCATTATTTAACTGGCAGAGTTTATTAATCCACTTGACCATAATCACTTTCAGTTAGCACATCTTGGGCTTTAAATTTTGCTTATACACTTGTACAGTTTGTACTAACTAGTCATCATATCTTCTTCTTATTCTTGCACTTAATTAATTAACCCCTCTCACATGTAATATGGGAAGAGGCTTAGATGTCCGAAGTCAGAGTATGAGGGTACTTAATCAATTTAGCATATACAAGATTAACTCGTATGCGTCTTACTATCGATTAAAATTTTGCCTTATCTTTCTTAATTTCTAATGGTTGTATTCATAGTCATAGATGAATACTTGATTTTTAAACTCAAATTTGTATCTTACAGCCTTCAATCATTTAAAGAGCTAACTTGATTATTCATTAAATGAACCATCACAAAATCTTTCCATCCTGCCTGTGAAAACCATATCATTTCTTTGCGACATGGATAACTCAGTCTAATACGGTATGCAAAATTAAAGTGGGAGATACTAGAAAGACTTAATCAACTCGTAGTGCAATTATTTGTGATAAAACTGAATGATGACAAAAAGAAGAGACATGATTGAAGCTTATTAGAATTTATCAATTATGCGCAAAAGATTTTTAAGAATGATAAACATGAGTTACTCGTCCATAACCTAATCTAACAGTCTTTGACAAATTTCTCAACTACTCCATGTACAATTCAGGCCCTTCCCACTCATTGAATAGCCATTGAATCATTTCACTATAGCAGTTTTCCTACAGTTAGAATTATATTTTTCAAGTTTCACCTACCGCACTCACATTGTAAGGTATACTACTTGTGAATTTAAATACACAAGTCTAGATTTCAGAGGTAAAATAGTTTGTAGGAGTCGCTTGAGTATTTCACTTTCTAAGACATATGATGCATACAACACTACTGCAATATAATCCAAAGGGCCTAGTAGGAGAGTTCTAACGTACTGTCTCTTCCTTATAGGGTCAAGATATTCTTTGAGGCTTTCATGACTCATATTTTGCGGATTTCAAACTTTCGAATATAACTTAATTAAATCTTTTGTTACAAGATTATGAGATTTTATCAGCTCTTCTACTTCTTAGACTTTCTTAGAGTATCAACCGAGAGATTACCGGTGTAGATGTTAGGAGTACAATCTCATCTTCTTTGTATACCAAAATTTTAATGAAAGGAGGGCTTAAGTTTAATTAGAAGACTTCCGTATTCTCAAATTTTCTCTTAGACAATATATCACATACTATAAGTAGTTTGATTTTGCAGTGGTCACCAGTCATGAACTTATTGCTTGACACATTTTTATGGCTCAATCTTTCCGGACAGCCAATGGAGTTTTATAACAACTTTCATTCTACGTATTGGAATAAAATGATGAAAGATTTATTAGAAACTAGACTCCACTAACTTTCCAATGACATATTACATGATAGGTTTTAATTAACTAAACTGCTCCAAAAATTCAGAAACTTATCAGCTGTGCTGAATTCTGCAGCATGACAGTTCGACCAACATTCATTGTTTCAGTCATAATTTAAGTTACAGGTATCCGATGAGGCATGGTATGAACCGTTGGAAAGTAGACTCGATTGTCTTTCCAACGATATATTACATGGTACTATTTAACCCTAACACACTGACGAACAGAACCCAATCTTACAGGTTATTTTATTCAACAGATTCTGCACCTATAGGGAGGACCCGCTATTTCACTCAAAGTGATTGTTTTGTCCAGAATTTTTGCAAGGAGAAAATATGGGGGGAAAACAGAGGTTGTAGACTCCCTTGAATGACACATATTGATCATTACATGATCATGAGAACTCCTCCGAACTTTCAAAGAAAAACCAAATAGACTAGGATGGATCTTCCTCACCTATAGACCCCTCCCCTTCTTCTACCATTATCGAATACTAGTGATTGCAAGAATAATAATCGCTATGCATACATAGAGCCATGATTAATAGGTGATTTATACATATAGATAGAATCATACACAGGCATCTCCAACTGAATACTACCAACATGATCACCTCTCATTAGTCTCACTTGTTAGTGTACAACCTAAGAGCCAAGATGAGATTTTTGGTCTTCATTCCAACACAAGTTTACTAATGGAATAAAACCCATGAAAGTTTCATGGAAAGCAAGGAATTTCTAGGGATAAATTTGAGTTCCATAATTCGAAAACCCCTTCATATATTCAAGAGAACTTTGATCAAATAATCTTAATCTAGGTGCAGCTGAAAATCAAATCGAAGAAGTCTTGAATCAAGATCAAGAAGGACTCCCTCACCTATAGATCCATAAGAAGACTCATTGCCCGCCACCGCGTTGAGTGCCACCGATGCCGCCGAGGCTCTGGCCGAGGCTCCGACCATGGGCGCGCCCTACGAGAGAGAGAGAAGGAAGAGAGAAGGGTTGGGGGAGGAAGAGAGGAAGAGGAGAGAGAATTTGAGAGAGATAGATCTAGGGTTTTTGGGGGTTGAGGGAGATGAACGTGAGATTCATTTTCAGCCCAAGAAAATGAAGGAGAAGAATGAGATATTTCTCTCCTCCTTTTACACAAAAGCCCCTCTCATTATTATTATTACTCTTATAAATTCTTTTCCATCTCCCTCATTAAGCCACATGTCCCTACTCATGCCACATGTCTCCATCATTCCCAAGCAAAAATCACAACCATCCATCTACCCTTCTCATGCATACCTACCCCTCTCCACTAAATCCTTCTCAAAATAAAGTTATGGTATTTCTTGATATTTACTAGCATTATCTTGTATTTACACAATATGCCAACACATCCATATAATGTATATATACTTATACACACACACACACACATATATACTTTATATCCATATATACATGCCAAAATTTTCATACACCTATATTTGAAATCATTAAAAATATTAAATTTTTATTTTACCCAAAACACGTTCAATTATCGTCTCAAATAATTTTGTCTAATCATGTTAATCAAATATTAGGATTTTAATGATCGGGGTGTTACATCTATACTATCTAACAAAGAGCCTAAACCTTAAAAATAAAGAGAAAAATTTAAACTAAGTTTCTGTCCCTTTTTCTCTGAAAAATACAGTATTTATAGGTAAAAACCAAACAGGGGAAGGCGTATGAAGATAGGGGGAGCAAACGCTCCCCCAACAAACTCAACAAGGCCGCAGAAACGCAGCTTTGGCCGCGTTTTCGCGGCCGGGTTGTGGCCAGGTGGCCACAGCCAGGGGGTACACTTTCTGATTTTGTATTCTGACTTATCTCCTGCTGGTTTTCCCGTTTCAGCTCCAGGATTTGACGAAATATCCTTTGATCTTTGGTTTTAACCACTTGATTTGGGAAAATTCATTTTAACCGATTTTCAACCTCTCTGATTTACCATGACCTGCCATGATTTTCTGATTTCGAATTAATTATGAATTAAATCAGAATTTAATGGGCTTTAGGGCTCGTTTCTCTTTCCTATCCTTTAGCAATGAGCCTGCATTTTATAAAGAAAAATAGGACTTATTAATATAATTTATTTAGATAATAAACATGATAATGTGATAATAAATATGCAATATATGTGACCGATCACACCCCCATACTTATCTTTTGCTCGCCCTCAAGCAAAACATCAACTATTCCTAATCAATTATTAGACCACTTTCGCAGGTCACTCGATTGCACTGAGCATGCGCAACAAGCCGTTAAACCTCTAGGTTGCCCCTAGAGGACGAGTTTTATCTCGTGAGGATTTTCAGTGGATTGCACCCACAAAATTCATAAAGAGAAAAAATGTTAATATTTTCAAAAAGCATTTTGAAAGGAGAAAATATTTAAAGTATATTTGTAAGAGTTCAAGTAATCTATAAGTTATAAGAATATCAAACTTTTCATTCCTAAACTTAGTTTCTATTCAAAAACATGTTATCAATCAAAGTAAGGAGTCAAATTGTATTTCTCATCTAGTCTATTACTTTACCCTGTGTTATATGCACCATCGTGACCGCAAAGTTTGACTAAGGGTTCTTTAACATTAACTCCTATGCCTTATTTATATTTATTTTTGGTGGTATTTATTCCTCAATTCCATTAGGCTTTCTAATCTGCCCATGTAACGAGCCTTTAATCGGTGACACCTAGACCGGACAGTCTTAGGGCATCAGGTGAGAAAATACCCCTAAGGACTTAAACACTCGAGCAGACAAGGCCACGAAACTAAGTGCTTTTATTTATAAAATGTACTCCTTTTAGGTGTGAATACTTATGCTTCATGAGGCACAAATACCCAGCTTAATCAGAGGATATATATATATTTCAAACTTATCTAATTATCTTTTGCATAAATACCAAGGCTTTCTTAGGCCAAAGCACCTAGCTAATCAATAATTAGATTTGCAGATATATATATATATATATATATATATATATATATATATATATATATATATATATATATATATATATATATATATATGTTTCTTTTTTTTATAAAACATAAGAATTTTTGTCCTTGAACCCTAAGTGTGTAAGTGTATAAAGTGTGCATATTTCTTCAAGATAAAGATCAAGGCTAAATTACTTTCATCAATTTTTTCCTAACCCTGAAAATCAAACAAGTTGTCTTATTTTGACCAAGTATAAGAAATCCTAATTATGATTTTCATATTCCTTAAAATTGACTTAATTCTTACAAAAAATATATCAAAATATTTTTCTTACCTTTCAAAAAGTTTTTTTTTGTCTTTTATATTTATATTTTTTTCTTTGTTTTATTTTTTAAAAGTTATATTAGTCATATTGGAGCCCTCCCTCACACTTATCTCATGCATTGTCTCCAATGTATGAAAAGAAATGTATAGATGCATGAAATAAAATGGAAAAGAGAAAAATTACCGATACACTGGGTCGAAAAGACCCAGAGACGTTTCATTTATTGGCACTGATTTCAAGAAAGGTTTAAGGTGTTGACCATTTACCTTAAAGTCATTTTCATTCGTGGTGTCACTGATCTCTACAACACCGTTTGAAAACACGATTTTGACAACGAATGGCCCAGTCCATCTTGATTTTAATTTTTCTGAAAAAAGATGAAGCCTAAAATTATAGAGTAAGACTTTTTGTCCAGGGACAAAAGTTTTTCTTATGATGTGTTTATCATGAAAAATCTTAACTCTATCTTTAGTGATCTTAGCATTTTCATGGGCCTAATTTCTCAACTCCTCTAATTCAAAAATTTGTAATTTCTGAAGGTTATCGGCCTTAGTCAATTTAAAATTCAACTGCTTGATTGCCCATAAGGCCCGGTGCTCTAACTCAACGGGTAGGTGGCAAGCCTTCCCAAAGACTAACCTATAAGGAGACATTCCTAGAATCGGCTTGAAAGCGATCCTGTAGGCCCATAGGGCGTCTACAAGTTTGGTGGACCAATCTTTTTGATTTTGGTTCACAGTCTTCTCCAAAATAAGCTTGATTTGTCTATTGGAGACCTCAACCTGCCCACTGGTTTGAGGATGATAAGGTGTGGACAGCTTGTGAGTTATGACATACTTTCGCATAAGAGCTTCAAAGGATCTATTGCAAAAGTGAGTACCATTATCACTGATGACAGCACGAGGGGTTCCGAAGCGTGAGAAAATATTCTCTTTTAAAAACTTTATGACAACTTTGTTATCATTAGTTCTACTAGGAATGGCTTCTACCCATTTAGACACATAGTCTACACCAACCAATATGTATTGGTTTCTAAATGAGTTAGGAAATGGACCCATAAAGTCGATGCCCCAAACATCAAAGAGTTTAATTTCTTGAATTGGGCTGAGAGGCATCATATCTCGTTTTGAGGTCCTTCCCACCATCTGGCATCAAGGGCACGTCTTGCAAAATTCATAAGCATCTTTGAACAAAGTGGGCCAATAGAACCCACTTTGTAGCACTTTTTCAGCAGTCATGCGGGGACCAAAGTGTCCACCGCATACAAGTTTATGACAAAAGGATAAAACATTCTTAACCTCTTCATCGAGAATGCATCTCCTAATATTTTGGTAGGAATAGAACTTAAAAAGATATGATTCCTCCCAAAAGAAGTACCGGACTTGAGATAAGAATCGGTATATATCGTTTTTGGATCAATGAGACGGAGTTTGATTTGTGACTAAGTAATTCACTATATCAGCAAACCAAGGTTCCCTAAAGATAGCTAAGAGATTTTCATCAGGAAAGTCCTCATTTATGGGCAATTCATTGCATGGAGAATTTGAGATTCATGAGAGATGGTCAGCAACGATATTTTTTACGCCTTTCTTGTCTCGAATCTCGAGATCAAATTCTTGAAGAAGGAGGATCTAACGAATGAGTCGGGCCTTGACATCTTTCTTCATCATAAGGTACCTAAGCGCAGAATGATCGGTGAAAATGGTGATTTTGGACCCTAGTAGGTAGGGACGAAATTTCTCTAAGGCAAACACTATTGCCAAGAATTCCTTCTCAGTAGTAGTGTAGTTCAATTGAGTATCGTTGAGAGTCCTACTAGAGTAGTAAATCACGTGCTGCTTGTTATCAATGCGCTGTCATAGGACAGCGCCTATGGCAAAATCAGAAGCGTCGCACATAATTTCGAACGACTTAGACCAATCCGGAGCAGATATGATTGGTACAGAAATAAGCTCTCTCTTAAGCTTCTCCCAAGAATTCATACATTCAGTATCGAAAGTGAAGGACACGTCCTTAGCTAACAGATTAGTTAAGGGTTTAGCAATCTTGCTAAAATTCTTGATAAATCTTCGGTAAAAACTGGCATGTCCTAAGAAGGATCGAATATCCTTCACGCATTTGGGCATGAGAAGCTTAGCAATAACCTCAATTTTGGCTCTATCCACTTCAATTCCCTTCTTGGAGATTTCATGACCCAAGACAATTCCATGTTTTACTATGAGTGGCATTTCTCCCAGTTCAGTGTAAGATTTTTCTCAGCACAACGCTGGAGGACAAGTTCTAAATGGTGGAGTCATTGAGTGAACGAATCTTCGTAGATGGAGAAATCATCTATGAAGATTTCTAAGAATCGTTCTACCATATCAGAAAAAAGACTCAACATGCAACGTTGAAATATTGCTGGGGCATTGCATAAGCTGAAAGGCATTCGACTGTAAGCAAATGTCCCAAATGGACATGTGAACGTAGTCTTTTCTTGGTCCTCAGGAGCAATAGGAATCTGATTATACCCCGAGTAACCGTCAAGAAACAGTAATACACGTGGCCGACCAAACGTTCAAGCATTTGAACAATGAAGGGGAGTGAAAAATGGTCCTTACGAGTTGCAACATTAAGCTTCCTATAGTCAATGCAAACTCGGATCTTCGTGGGAAGTCGAGTTTAGACCAACTCTTTGTTCTCATTTTCCACTACAGTGAAACCAGATTTATTTGGAACCGCGTGGACAGGACTGACCTATTGGCTATCAGAAATGGGATATATTATCCCATTGTCTAAGAGTTTCACAATTTCAGCATGAATAGCCTCTTGCATTATAGGATTTAACCTACGCTGCGGGCCTCTTTTAGGTGTGGCATCTTCATTGAGATGAATGCGATGTTGAACTATGGTTGGACTCAATCCCTTTATATCGGTCATAGTCCAACCAATGGCTTCCCTTTATTTTCTTAGAATTGCTTTAAGATCTTCTTCTTACCCGTCATTTAAATGGGAGGCAATGATGACAGGAAAGGTCTCTTATTCGCCTAGATAGACGTGCTTGAGATGCCCAGGTAAGACTTTCAATTCTAAAGAAGAGGAAGGCTCACTGGAAAGATGAGTTAAATTTATGGCTCCATATTTGGTAAAATAAGGTTCGAGGCCCAATTCAGAGCTGACTCAACAACCTGATTAAGATTAAAATCGTCAGACTCTAACCCGAAATTACACTCAGTTTCTAGTTCCAATTCTTCCATGTGTTCACTTGTTAAGTTCTCAATGAGGTTGACTTCAAATGTTTGGTCCTCAACATCACTGGGTTGTTTTCCTAGGTTGAAGACATTGACTTATCTAGTCATGTTCCCAAAGGTTAACCTCATGGATCCATTCCTACAATTGACGATGGCATTAGCAGTAGCAAGGAATGGTCGTCCTAGGATAACAGGAGTTTGAACCTTAGGATTGGACACAAGTTGTTTCTCTAGAACTATGAAATCAACGGGGTAAATAAACTCCCCGACCCGGATAAGGAAATCATTAATTTTCCCCTTTGGAACTTTCACTGAATAGTCAGCCAGTTGGATAGTGATTCGAGTTGGATTAAGATCGCCCAAACCTGAGTTGTTGATAAACTGAGAATGGGAGCAAGTTGATACTTGCCGCCAATTCAAGAAGTGCACGACTAATCTCGGCTTGTCCTATGGTGCAGGCAATGGTAGGACAACCTGGATCCTTGTACTTGATAGGGATCAGACCCGACAGTAGCTCACTAATGTTAGTGGCTAAGAAGACCTTTTTAGGTACATTAGTCTTTCTCTTCTTGGTGCACATGTCCTTAAGAAACTTAGCATAGGATGAGACTTGTTAGATGGTATCAAAAAGTGGCACATTTATCTTCACTTGATTGAAGATCTCAATTATCTTATCCATGTGTGGCTTTTGCTTGTTATTTTTCAGCCTATTAGGAAATAGTACTATAGGCTGGTGCACTTGACTGGTTGACTTATCTGTTTCAGATTTGTTAGATTTTAACGGACTGGGACTAGATGAGGTGGATGGTTGAGTGTGGTTGTGTTGAATGGGATTAGATGGTGTTAGCACTTGATTATTAACTTTCTTTCCTAACCTCAATGTATGAACAATATTACATTGATTCAATAATTGATCCTCAGCCAAATGAGCTTGTTGAGAATTCCTAGGATTGGTTATTAGCTGATTAGGCAAGGTACCCTTTTGTCTCTCATTCTGTGGAGTGGCTAATTGGCTCATTTGAACCTCTAGCCTCTGTATAGTTTGCATGAGAGAATCTTGCTTCTTCATGTATCTTTCCATGTTTCTCTCAAAGTCAATCATTCTTTTTTCTATTTGAGGATTCTGGAAGGAAGATTGTGGAGTTTGGTTGGGAAAGTTTTGTTGATAGTTTGAAAAATTAGGTGGATGGTTGGGAGAATTATGATGGAAATTGAAAAAGTTGGGTTGATGATTGAAAGAATTATTGACATGATGGAAGTGGCTTGTATGATTTGACCGTGACTGGTCATTGTTATTTTAGCTTCATGAGAAATTTGGGTGATTTCTCCAGCTAGGTTTGTACGTTGGTGCATAAGGATTATTTCTCTGCCTTGAAAAGGCCACATTCATCAGTTCTAAAAAATGTTGTTGAACTTGAAACACAGGACACTCCTCAAACACATGATTCAGGCTTGACAGTAAGTACAGCCCAGAGTTGAAAATTAGTTTGGGCTTACTTGATTGACTGGACTTGGTTCCTTATTTTTAAAACTTCTAGTCTCCTCGCTAGGTTAGCTAACTTAGCCTCGTTAGTTATGGATGATTCAATAGAATGAAGACCTCCTTTTGAAGAGATGGAGTTTGAGTTCCTCGAGGTTTCACTAGTAGGTTCCTATTGGATGGTCTTTTCTGCTAGATTCTCATATGAATCCCATCCTTCATTCTCATCCTTCTGCAATAATCCCCTTGACACATGCTTTCTAAGAGGGTCTTGGTAGAGTAGTCTAAACCGTCATAAAGAATTTGGCATTGTCGCCATTTCTCTATTCCATGATGAGGACATTGGATAAGGAGGTCTTTAAAATGTTCAAAGTACCTCCAAAATGGTTCACTAGGTTCTTTCTTGAATTGTATGATGTTCTTCCTAATGAGAGCGGTCTTATGAATTGGATAGAATTTTTTCATGAAGATTTTGATGAAACCATCCCAAGATGTGATAGAGCCGACCGCTAAGCTGTAAAGTCATTTCTTGGCTAAGTCCTTAAGAGCGAAAGGGACAAATCTCAACCTAATAGCATCATCTACAAGGTGTGAGATTTTCATCATTAGACATACTTCCTCAAATTCTCTTATGAAGAAATAAGTATCTTCGGACTCTAAGCCATGAAATTTGAAGAGTGTGTTAATGAACTGAGGCTTGAGCTCAAAATTATATTCACCAACCGATGGAAATTGGATGCAAGATGAAAGTGAGGTTCTAATGGGATAGAACCTATCCTGCAAAGATGTTGATTGAGCCATAACCGGATTTGGTCTTGGTTCAAACTTGGGTGGTGATGTGTTTCTAGTCAACCTAAATGAATTAGGATCTCTTGACCACACTTACATACACAAACACAATCACAAACAAGTTCACCAATAGTCAACAAGAGAAAACAATCACGCCTAGTCTAAGATAACCTTAACCTAGACAACTCCTAACTGGTTGATTGTCCACAGGAGGTATAATGCAGACTTTGACCACAAGCTAATCAGCCAGGTCAGGGAAAGATTGGTGGGAGGTATTCGCGCAAAATCGATGGGCCTAATTAAGTCAAACCACCAGCCTTCGGGGTTTCGCCCCTCAATTCCTTTCCTAAATACTGATTTGGCAGGAGTCAAATTCTATCACCTTCCCCCTTAGGATAAACTCCTAGTGAGTTCTAGATGTTCCTAAGGCCAACGTCATCAGATTTTACTTAGGCTTAGGTTGTGCGTGCTTGGAGATGGTTTGTGGGTGAAGGAAGGGTAATGACTTCCTCACCTTATCTTGATTTGTGTTTTGCCCTTAAAATTGATTGTGCAGAGTGTGCAAGATATAGAAAAGTAACATTCAAAAGTAAATATCACCCAAGAATGTTTCCTAAACTATATGCTATGCATACATACCTTGTTTCCAGCTATCTTCAACAGTAATTGTAAAATAAACGTAATTAGACAATGCGTAGAATGCAAGTCTAAATGTTTTTTTAAGTAATTAACAATCACACAAATTACTATTGGATTAAAAATAAGGAGTGTGAATATCAAATATAGAAAGAATAATAACACATAAAAACTTTATTTTTGCAAGCAATATGTCCTTCGAAAAAGAGTTTTTAGTAGTCAACAAAAATTTCAACTTTTGCACTGTAATTTCTTGAAATTCTATTTTCTACTTTCGAGAGTAGGGAACAGAATAGCAAGTCTTCTCCTGTAAAGTTTGAATGCTAAATCTGAATCTTGACTTCCCTGAAATAAGACACCAAACTTATTAGAAAACAATTACATTGTTCCCTCCCCGGCAAAGGCGCCAAAAATTGGTCATGAAATGAAAGTGATAAGAATTACCGTGTAGCTTTGGGCTAACGGGTCGTGTCCACGAGGAGAAATGCGATAGAAACTTTTCAGTGTTAAGTAACAAAGAATGAAGTTGATGTCTTTCTTTTTTATCAATTGAAAAAGAGAATGGAGAGAAGGAAAATGATTAAAAGAAAATTTGCAAACTTAGAGAAGGCTTTGGAAAAGATGATTTTTTTAAAAAGCTTGAATAATGATTTGTTGTTTGTAATATAAGAAGAAGATCTAGGCTCACTATCTCACTTACTCAACGATGTGTTATTCTCTTGAAATTCTTAATGCCTCAACTTGATCATAGGCAAAATCCTAAGCTTGAGTTTAGAAAGTTTTAAGTAAAGCAAATAAGATAGTTTGGAAAAGTTAACTCTGATCTTTAAGAAATCATCTTGAATTGAATGTTAAATCATCAAGTCTTTCAGGTATGAAAAAAAAACAAGTTCAAGAGATGTTTTAAAAGAAGTAAAAGTTTAGAAATCCAAACCCATCCTCATGTGCCTTCAAGAACACTTTCAAAGAAGAAAGGCTTAGTTTAAGCATGCATATGATTCCATTGGGTCTTTACATCAAAACCATTCAAAAAGAAGAGGGATCGAAGAGAGGAACAATAATGAGATCAAAAAACGAATTTAGCTACTCATGAAAGATGAAAAATAATACATGAAAATAAAGCAAGACATACTCGTGAATTGGAGTGGAAGAAGAGAAAGCTTGATCCTTTTATTGATGTCACTTCAATTTTCAGATTACAATCACTCTATTCCTCTCTCTCTCACTGGTATTTGAACTAAAACTATAAATTATAAAACAGAGTTACAACTTATATACTATCTAACATAGAGCCTAAACCTTAAAAACAAAGAGAAAAATTTAAACTAAGTTCCGGTCCCTTTCTCTGAAAAATACAGTATTTATAAGCAAAAACTAAACGGGGGAGGGCGTACGAAGATTGGGAGAGCAAACGCTCCCCCCAAAAACTCAACAAGGCCGCGAAAATGCGGCTTTGGTCGCGTTTCTGCTAGGTGGCCACAGCCGGGGGGTACACCTCCTGGTTTTATATTCTGACTTTATCTCCTGCTGGTTTTCCTTTTCAGCTTAAGGATTTGACGAAACAGCCTTTGAATTTTGGCTTTAACCACTTGATTTGAGAAGATTCATTTTAACCGATTTTCAACCTCTTTGATTTGTCATGACCTGCCCTGATTTTCTAATTTCAAATTAATTCTGAATTAAATCAGAATTTGATGGGCTTTTGGGCTCGTTTCTTTTTCCTATCCTTTAGCAATGAGCCTGCATTTTATAAAAAAAATAAGGACTTATTAATATGATTTATTTAGATAATAAACATGGTAATGTGACAATAAATATGCAATATATGTGACCGATCATTAAGCATGAGTTGTCTTGTCCTAGAACTCCACAACAAAATAGAGTCGTTGAAAGGATGAATCGTACTCTTCAAGAAATGGTTATGACTATGATTAGTGAATACGGGCTCCCTCAATACTTATGGGTGTAGGCTGTCTAAAAATGACTAAACAGACAAGCCATTAAGGAAGCAGAGTCTCAAGCTCTAGACGCGAGGAATCGATGCCCGCGTCTCAGCATTAAGACGCGTTGGCTCTACACCCGCGTCTCAACGTCCAGACGCGTCGGCCCGAAGCCCGCGTCTCAACGTCCAGACGCGTCGGCCCGAAGCCCGCGTCTCAGCATCAAGGCGCGTCGACCCGACGCCCGCGCCTCAGCGTCCAGACGTGAAGGCCCGAAGCCCGCGTCTCAGCATTAAGGCGCGTTTGGCTCAACGCCTGCGTCTCAAACTTCGAGGCGCGTTTGGCCCAACGCCCGCGTCTCAGTTGCAACTGCCCTGATTGCAGGGCCAGTCACCGCGCATGTAGCGGGTAGTGGCCCCTCATTCGGGAGCGTTTTCAGGAGGCACCTTCACCCCCTGAGACCCCTATAAATAGCCTTGTTTGCTATGAAGAGGGGATCGAAGCTTTGGAGAAGTCGAGAATTAAGAAGGTCAAGGCATCATCAAGATCGATCAAATCCAGGCAAGAGGATCATCAAGAGGGAAGCACAACTTCAACAACAGACAGAGGGAGGAGACTCTTCAGCGAGCTTACTGAGTACTAGCCGCTCTTCGCCTACCTCCTCTTTGAGAGTTTTGGTAGACGGAGCTGAGTTACTCTTTCTACCGACCGAAGAGAAGACCCCCGACGGTCCAAGACGGTCATCTGGTCAACGGAGAACAAGATTCACTCTCCACCGCCACACGAAGAACCCAGCATTAAACAAAGGGGGGATTCAAGCTTCAACATCCTCCCTCCCTTGTAACCGGAAGGAAAAGTCTTGTTGTAATCTTTTCATCTGATTCAAAGAAATCTTTACAGCAATTCCCTCTTTCTTTTTCCGGCGCGAACAAGAGATGGCGACTCCGCTGGGGACCACGTTCGTTACTGACGAGCGCACCGTGGTGCAAGATGACGTTCTCCGTAAAGTGAAAATGGTCGAATCACTCGTCGTCGAGTTCGACCAGGCGAAGTATGAAGAGTTCCTCTCTTCTGGCTCCAAGAGCCCAAAGACCCGCGTCTGCCGCAGGGTCTCAAGTGGACAGCCCCCTGAAGCCCAATCTGAGGCTCTGTCGGGTGCTCCTGCTGCTCACTGTGCCAAGTTTGGTTCACGCGCCGACGCCTCCCAGAAGGCCCGCGTAACCTCAGACACCTCTGCTGCGATCAACCGCGTCGCGCAGAACACACGCGCCAACGCCTCTCTGAAGGCCCGCGTGGTCCCCGGCACATCTACTGGTGCGATCGACCGTGTCGCACAGAACGCCCGCGTCAGCGTCTCTCAGGAGACCCGCGTGGCAAACACCCCTGGTTCTACAAACCAGGAAGTTGTTGGCTTCTCTCTTCCTCCACGGCGCAATCGGAATACCGAGCGTCGACAGAGAAGACGCGCGCGTCAACACTCAGTTGGAACCGTTGGTTTTCTGACTGGGGTTGAACGCAGCGTACGATCCGATGCCTTGCCCGCACCTCGTCCAGTGCGAGAGATCCGCGTTTGGCGACCCAAACACGAGACTCCCCAAGTTGAGCCTTCTGAAGACCAACTTGCCAAACGCCAAAGCGAAGCTTCTGCGTCTCGTCAAACGCAGGAAGCACGCGCCCATAGGCGTGAGGCCCAGCAGCCCACTCTCTCCCAAGTCTCCCTGCTCCAACGCAGCAGACAGCAACGCGAAAGTCGCGTCTTATATCAACAGAGACGCCAGACGCGCGTGACGCAGCCGCGACGCGACAGCCGCGTTTCTGAAACCTGTGTCCAGACAGCACAGCGCATGACTTCCTCCCGTCTTCCACGTCGCGAGGCTAGTCTATTTAATCCCTCTCCCACGGATCTGAGGGATTATTTGATAAGGAAAAGGAGTGCCAATCAGGCCACTTCTCCATGCTGCTGTCAACAGCTCATCCAGATGCTCTCTGGATGCCATTGCGAGTCAGGCGTGCACCAGCCGTCTTTAATTCGACAGCTGACCCTGATTCCCCCGTCAGCCAAAAGAAGACGCTCCCACAGGAGGAGAACCTTCTCAGATGTTGAATACCCAGAGCTTACTGCAAACATGACTAGCAGAAGCAAGGGAAAACAACTAATGGTCAACTCAGAGGAATCTGACTCTGAACCGGAGGGGGTGTATCAACACACTCGCACCCGGACAGGGGCCATTCCCCCAATTGACTATAATGCCTTAGCCCGCGGCATTAGAATGGGTGGTTCTCACTCCGCTATAGTGGAGTCGCAGGCTTCAAACTCTTCCGTCGAGAAGGAGGCTTCCGCCTACATGGCCGACACTCCTGAGGAGACGACCAGGCGTTTAGAACAGACGCAGAAGCACCAGATGGATATAATCGCCTCTCAACAGAGATCCATTGACTCCCTTAAGCATATGCTTGAGAAATTGCTTGAAGAAAGAGCGAGATCTCCTCCTAGACGACCGAAGGGGAAAGGGAGAAAGGGAGGAAGCCCACCCTCCGAATCTTCTGACGAGACACGACGATCTACCTCGGATGTGTCCAAGCCCTCGTCGCAGGCAAGAAGCGACCAAGACCAGGAGAAGACTCATGCTAAGAGGGTGAGTCAATTGGAACGACGCCTCGAGGCCCTTGCCAATCGCAAGGACCTCCAAGAAGCAGGAGTGGTCCGGCCCTATCCGGCTGAGTGGGATTTAGTTCCATACCCTCCTAAGTTCAAGGCTCCAACCCTCCAAGCATTCGACGGAAGGGGTCACCCAACCAGCACATCTACTACTTCAAATCCCAGACCGGGAATGTGGTAGATAATGACGCCATCCTGGCGCGACTGTTCATCGGCACCCTGAAAGGGTTGGCTTTTGAGTGGTTTATGAAGCTCCCAGAGGGTTCTATCAAGAACTGGGGGGATCTAGAGAAGCTGTTCTTGACACGCTTCTTCGAAGACGACTCCGAAGTCACAATGCCTACCCTTTTAGCTACAAAACAGCGAAAGGGAGAGTCCGTCAAGTCTTTCGTAGAAAGATTTCGGAACATGGCACTCCGATGTCCAAGCGGCATGACCCAGGCCACCCTGGTGGAAACATGTCGCCATAATCTCCAAACCTCACTCCTTGCTCAAATAGGAGTTGCTGAAAGCCGCACCTGGAAACAATTAGTCCAGCAAGGTGAACAGGCTGAGGAGATTGTCGCCCGCGTCAGAGCGGAAGAAGGCAAGCCCAGGCCAGAGAGGTCGACAAGGCGTGCACCAGACACCTCCCTCCAGACGAAGCGGAAGGATAATTTGGCGACGGAGACCAAATCTCCCACCAAACCTCAAACAGGCAGGGCAAGTGGCTCTTCAAGCCAGCCACGCCCCAACAAGCAGTATTCCTTCAAGGAGGAACACGTCGATTCGCTCTTCAAGCTACTCAACAAGAGCAATCGACTGAAGCTCCCTGAAATTAGGCGCTCGGAGGAAGTCGGCAAGACCGACAATCCCGCCTACTGCTTATACCACAGGATGCTCGGACATCCTACCAAAAGCTGCTACGTCTTTAAGGACATCCTTCAAGCTCTGATTGACGCAGAGGTATTAAACTCCGACCGGAGCAGAAGAAGATGACGGCCAACATGACGTCGATTCTCCAGTTTGGGACACGACCCCCGACACCCGTGGGGGTGATCTCTGTCCCGAAAGGAGAACTGAGGGTGGTCAACACAGACCCTCATCAGCAGCGGGAGAAAGGCTTGGTACCCGTCCCTACACCTCGAGGGGAAATCATGTGGGTCCACCCTGACCTCGTCGACGAACAACAATGGACGACTGTGACCAATAGGAAGTCCAAAGGCAAAGGGAAGGCTTCATCTTGCCATGTGATATGCGCTTCCTCCCGAGAAGCAGATACTGAGGTTCCCTCGCTGACTGACTCGGAAGAGGAGACAATAGTCCTGGCCGCGGAACCCAACCCACCAACGGCAGGAACCCGTTCGGGGCAGGCATACCTGAAACAGTATGGCGAGACAGCAATAGCTCCTCCACAACCAGCTGCAGAGCCAGCAAAGCCCTCCTCTAAACAGCCTGGGGAGAAACAGAAAGAAACTCGGTTTTCTCGAGTTCTTGCGAAAGGTGTAACGGAAGGATCCTCGACACCTTACAGTTTTGATGTCTTGGCTCAATTAGCCAACATCCCGGCACGCATTACCTTGTGTGAGCTCCTGAGGCTATCAAAGTCAACCAGAGAGGCTCTACAAGAAGCTTTGGCAAATGCTGAGGTCTTTATGACCCGCGTGCCAAGGGAGGAAGATGTAGAGGATTGCCTCCACACCTCCCCAAATGCTCCCTGCATCACCTTCACAACAGATGACATGCAGGTTAAAGGGAAGCATGACCGACCCCTATACTTTACAGGGTATATTGGGTCATCCGAGGTGAACCGCATCCAGGTAGACCCAGGGTCTGCGCTAAGCATCATACCTCGCCGGGTTATGCAGTTTCTAGGCATTCCTACCCATCGTCTGAGCCCTACCCAGACGACTATTTACGGGTTCAATGCCAACAGCTCCCGCCTGATGGGGAAGATCAAGCTCAAATGCCAGATCGGGAGCCTCAAGTCGGAAGTGACGTGTTACGTCATTGACGCGGACACTTCCTACAACCTGTTGCTGGGACGACCATGGATTCACCGCAATTCCATCGTTCCCTCTACCCTCCACCAAGTCATGAAATACATTGACGAGAGTGGACAGGTCCGAACGTTGATTGCCGAAAGGCATCCGTTAAAGGGGTTGAAAATTATTTCACGGACTCCCTCTTATATCAGGATCCGGAGGAGACTAATGAAACCCCACAACCAGAGGAGCCAGACTCTGGTAATGAAGCTGACATTGAGCCGGAGAAAGAAGAGTGCCTGTGGGAGTTGGAACCACTTGTAAAGAGCACTAATAAGCTCGATGTTGATACCACCGACGATGCAGGCGGTTGGTATATTAATGAAGACTTAGATTTCGCGTATTTCCCTGCGTGTGAGTCTGATTCAATACCGTCGGATACTAGTACCGACGTAGATGAGGATGTCTGGTCGGCAATGGATGCTTTGACATCATTGCATGTACCAATAAAATCATCCTTCGGGACGTACCAGGATAATGGAGACGCACAAGAGTCTGTATTCATGGTTCCAGCCAGACGAAAAGGCCAAAGACCAATACTTTTGGGCGAATCGCGTCTGAACCAATGCCCCACGAAGAATCGGAAGGTGAGGATGAATCCCCTCAGTTCGATCATTATGAACCGAAAACGCTCAAGATGATGAAGCGCATGGGGTATGATCTAACCAACAGGCCTGGGTTGAACTTCGGAAAAGGAAGAAGAACACTGCTTCGATCCTTTGTACCGAAAGGGAAAACCCCTGATTACTATCATCAGACGCGCCGGGGGTTGGGCTATATATCAACTCCAGTGCCATCAGCCTCTGATTCGGAGAGACTGTCAAGTCATGACTGCTCATCAGACACGTCGTCGTGGGAATCAGATGTCAGTGTCGGCAACATCTTCAAAGGGCTTTCAGTAAACATGGTTTCGACAAGCCATCTGGAGGATGAAGATGAAGAAATGATCCAATCTGATACAGACCCTTGGATCAAACATTTGAATGCTCTTTGGGATATCCGCTTTGAACAGCGTGAGCCACCCACAGAAGACAAGGTTGTTCAAGTCAACCTAGGAGATGAAGCCAATCCTAAACCCATCTTCATAAGTGACGGCCTATCACCTTCGGAGAAGAAGGATCTTATATCTCTTGTACAAGAGTATATAGACGTCTTCGCCTGGAATTACGAGGACATGCCTGGACTTGATCCTCAAGTGGCTATGCACCGCCTCAACATCAATCCGGATGTAAAACCTGTCAAACAACAGCAGCGACGGTTCCGTCCCGAAATAATGGAGGCAATCCAATCAGAAGTCAGGAAGCTTATTGACTCTGGCTTTATCAGGGAGGAACAACATCCCGATTGGGTAGCCAACATCGTACCCGTTGCCAAGAAGAACGGGAAGATCCGGATCTGCATCGACTTCCGCGATCTAAACGAGGCCTGCCCCAAAGACGAATTCCCATTGCCAATCACGGATGTCATGATTGACAATACTTGTGAATTCGAGCGAATGTCCTTTATGGACGGATTCTCAGGATACAATCAAATCAAGATGTATCCCGATGACGAAAAGCACACCTCCTTCAGGACACCTCTAGGGGTATATTGCTACACCGTCATGCCCTTCGGTCTAAAGAATGCGGGGGCAACCTACCAAAGGGCCATGAATGCCATTTTCCATCAGCAGATACGCAAAACGGTGGAATGTTATGTCGACGACATCGCGGTGAAAAGTCGCATTAAAGGAGATCACATAGCTGATCTGAAGGTGGTCTTCGACATCATGCGGGCTCATCAATTGAAGATGAACCCCACCAAGTCCTTCCTGGGGGTAGCCAGTGGCAAATTCCTAGGGTTTGTTGTGACTTCCACAGGAATCCATTTGGATCCAGAGAAAGTCCGCGCTATCCAAGAGATGCAACCCCCCAGAAGCCTCAAGGAGCTCAGGGGATTACAAGGACGATTGGCGTACATCCGCAGGTTCATATCAAACCTTTCCGGGAGATGCCAACCCTTCGCCAAGCTGATGAAAAAGGGTGTTTCATTCATTTGGGACGACGCTTGTCAAAAAGCGTTTGAGGAGATCAAACACTACCTCACCCAACCATCAGTCCTTGCAGCTCCGGTATCCGGAAAGCCTTTCCTGGTGTACGTCCGATCAATGGATCATTCTTTGGGAGCTCTACTAGCTCAGAATGATGACCAAGGGCGAGAACAAGCAATCTACTACCTAAGTAGAACGATGATCGGAGCCGAACATCGGTACAACCCGATCGAGAAGGAATGTTTGGCACTGGTGTTCGCTATTCAGAAAATGCGACACTATCTGGTGGGCCAAACCATAAATGTCATATCCAAAGTCAACCCCCTGAGGTTACTCATGACAAAGCCTTCATCATTGAACGGCCGACTGGCGAAATGGGCTATATTGCTCTCTCAATACGAGATGCACTTCCTACCCCAAAAAGCCATTAAAGGACAAGCGGTGGCGGACTTCTTAGCCGAACACCCAGATCCGAGGGCAGCTAAACTCTACGAGGATCTCCCAGACGAGGTCGCCGAAGCCTGCCTGACCCAGACATTGTTCGAAGGACAAGTATGGCAACTTTTCTTCGATGGTGCATCAAGAACAAGCCCTAAGGGACACACAGTTGCGGGGGTAGGAGTAGTACTCGTCTCCCCACAAAATTATGTGATTCCCCGAGCTATCTCGTTAACCGAGCCCTGCTCCAACAATGTGGCGGAATACAACGCTCTTTTGATTGGGATGCAATTCGCCGATGAGATTGGCGTTAAAAATCTCGAGGCGTACGGTGACTCCAAACTCATCGTCAGCCAAGTTCGCGGAGAGTATGAAGTCAGGCATGAAGATCTAGTACCCTACTACAACGCGACAATCCACATGGCCGAGAGGTTTTCAAACTTCTACATCGACCATGTACCGCGCAAGCAAAATGCGCATGCAGATGCACTTGCATCCCTTGCTGCCTCCTTAGCTCTTCCAGCCGGAGCAATGGAGAAGGTATTCGTCTATAGCCACGACCTATACTGCCCAAAAAGTCCCCTCGGAGATTACCAGAGGTCAACAGGAGATCGTCCGTAAGGGAACACTTGAAGTGTCGACCGATCCAGAGCTTAAAGACTGGCGATTCCCCTACATTGATTTTGTCTTGTACGGCATCTTGCGCGAAGACACCAGGGAGGCGGCTGCCATCCGAAGGAAAGCCTCCAAATTCTACTACAATGCGATTTCGCGAACATTGTATCGTAGATCGCATGACGGGATCCTGCTCCGGTGCCTCTCATCAAAAGAAGCCCACGAAGTGTTGAAAGAAGCCCACGATGGTACGTGTGGAGCTCATCAACCTGGCCCGAAGCTGGCAAACCGGCTCCAAAGATTGGGTTACTACTGGCCCAAGATGGTTGCCGATGCTGTTGCCTATGCCAAAAGATGTCACGCCTGTCAAATACATGGCGATTTCATCCATCAAGCACCAGGATACCTCCACTCTACGACCTCTACCTGGCCGTTCGAAATGTGGGGGATGGACGTGGTTGGTCCTATCAGCCCACCATCATCAAAGGGACATCGTTCATCCTAGCGATAACCGATTACTTCTCAAAGTGGGCCGAAGCTATCCCTTTGAAGGAGGTAAAATCATCTAACGTGATCAAGTTCGTCAAACATCACGTTATTTACCGCTTCGGTGTGCCTCGGCGGATTGTCCATGACAATGGACCCCAGTTCATCAGCCAGGCTTTTCAGAGATTCTGCGCCAAGTTCAGAATCCAGAGTGTGTCATCAACAGCATACTATCCGCCCGCTAACGGCCTCGCAGAAGCTTTCAATAAGACTATTGGCAAGCTTCTCAAGAAATTCGTCTCGAAAAGTCAACGAGACTGGGACGATAAGTTGGGCGAATGCTTATGGGCCTATCGCACGACTGTGCGAACCCCAACTAAAGCCACGCCATTTTCCTTGGTGTACGAATGCGAAGCCGTCCTTCCACTGGAAATCCAAATTCCATCTCTTCGCGTCGCCTTGACAGCGGAGATGACAACAGAGGAGAAGCATCGACAGCGACTCCAAGAATTGGAAGCCTTGGACGACAAGCGTCTGCAGGCCCAACAACAAATCAAGCTTTATCAAGCTCGTATCACCAGAGCCTTCAACAAGAAAGTCAAATCGCGAACTTTCAAGAAAGGCGACCTCGTCTTAGCCGTCCGAAGACCCATGGTCATGACGCACAAGACGAAAGGAAAATTCCAACCCAAATGGGAAGGACCGTTTGTAGTAGAGTCAGTCTACTCAAATGGATCGTATCGCCTCATAACCTCAAATGGCGATACACTCATGATGCCAATCAATGGCAATTCCTGAAGAAATACTATCCCTAGATGGCATTCTTCCACCGATCAAGTTAAAAATACACCTCTGATCAAAAACATCCAACGCCTCCGACGGCTAAGGATAGGGAAAATGTTGGCTTTTAAGCCCAACATAAGTCCTCGACAACTTATCATGCTGAGGGGAATAGCATGGCTAGCCCAACCCAAACGGTAGTTGGTAAAGGCACCTCAAATCCGTTGATAGCTGAGGTTTGCTAAAAATCCTGCCGATCAAGTTAAAAAAAATACACCTCTGATCAAAAACATCCAACGCCTCCGACGGCTAAGGATAGAGGAAAATGTTGGCTTTTAAGCCCAACATAAGTCCTCGACAACTTATCATGCTGAGGGGAATAGCATGGCTAGCCCAACCCAAACGGTAGTTGGTAAAGGCACCTCAAATCCGTTGATAGCTGAGGGTTTGCTAAAAATCCTAAGTGGACTTGATTCCACTCTCCCCTCCAAAAATCCCTTACCAATTCTCATCCATAGAATGGTAGGACCACAAAATGCAATCATTACTATGTTAACACTATACCTCTAGTAATGAATACTCCTCGTCGAGTACAAACCTGGCCTGTTAACTCTGCATAGAGTAACAAACTCTCAAATTTGCCAAGTTAACACTATACCTCTGGCACTTCAAATTCTACTTGTCAATTCTCATCAATAGAATGACAGGTCCTCAAATTGCTCCTATCGCAAGCAAATTCTTATCAAGTTAATATCACACCTCTGACAAACTACTGTTTAAGTTAACATTATACCTCTAAGCGGTACATCGAGTGTCTGTCAAGTTAATATCACACCTCTGACAGTTACCTTTCTTCAGACTTCCATATCGAAGCTGAAATGGACGATGCCAAGTTAACACTACACTTCTAGCATCCGAGTCATTGCTAAGTTCAACAATACACCTATGGCTATGACCTTTCCTCGACTTCCTTGTCCAAGCCGAGACGGACGATGCCAAGTTAACACTACACTTCTAGCATCCGAGTCATTGCTAAGTTCAACAATACACCTATGGCTATGACCTTTCCTCGACTTCTTTAAGCCGAGACGACCAATGCCAAGTTCAACATTACACCTCTAGCATTACTATCACTGTTAAGTTAAACATCACACCTATGACAGTGACACCCTCAGTTTTCCCAAATAAAACTGAGATGCTGATGAGTTAGGTTAATATCACACCTCTAACTCACGTCCTTGTCAAGTTAATATTACACTTCTGACAAGACTACTTCTAAACCGTTAAGTTAATATCACACCTCTAGCGGTAAAAATCTTACTAGATTCCCCACGAGTCTAGTTTCATTTGATATTCTCCCCAACCGAGTATCAAATTCATTTGGGAGGCATTGTTGGTTAACATTACACCGATAAACAATGCTTCCATCAAAATCCCCAGCTGATCTTAAATCAAGTTAATCCCAAATCCTTGATAAAAGTTCACCTTCTCTGGGGGTACACACTCCACTTGTCACTTTCTTTTATAAAGTGGCGGGTCCACCAAAATCATTCTTTTGCTTCTAAAACAAAACATTCAAGACAACAGAAAGAGGCAAAAAGAAAAGTGTCACTTTTATTGATATTCAAGCATATGAAAGTGATACAAAACGCTCTCTTATACAATAAGATTGCGTGTTACAATTAAGGAGTACAAAGAAGTCCCTCTCTCTCTCTCAGAGGCCGTACTCACTCCTTGAAACCGCATCTGATCCCAGGTGCACAATTGGAACCGATTGCGCCATGGCAATGACGCAAAAGTCGAAAGCGCCCTAGCTGATTAAGCTAAGAGCAATGGTTTCTTGAGGTCCGGTGGCAACAGAAGGTCCTGCAACCCTTCGTTCAGGCGCGTCTCTTTCCCTAGCAGACCATCCAACGAACATGGAGTCACTCCTGGGGTGAGAGAGGAAGTTTAGGAGTCATCACAAAGGATGCTACCCTCCACTAGGTCCAGCGGCAGCAGAAAGTCCTGCATTCATCACCATCCCTTTCCCCAGCAGGCCATCCAACGGAATGTCCTTGATGTCACTTCTGGAGTAGGGAGAGGAAGAGGATCTTTCCGCCACCGTAACCGCCGGAACCTCCTCGCCGTCATACTTGACCTGACCATCTCTTGCCATCAGGCAAGAGTGGTGCAGGAGATCTGAAGAGACCTTGGCGAGATGTGGGTCCTCGTCAGAGATATAATTTAATCTCTCACAAACGACGAGGACCATAATTTAATCTCTCACAAATGAACGTGGAACAAGTTCGCCAGCGGTATATTCTTTCTGGGGCCCAGCGAACCTGAAAAAGGACGAGCAAGCCTACCTGCAAAGAATAAGCAAGAGTCAGAAAATCTGGAACTCAGTACATTTTTATAAAGGAAACTGAGTAACAGAACGCGGCAGCCATTCAAGACTTCAGACGCGAGAATGACCCGCGCAGTCAAACAGACGCGAGTCAAACTGCGCCACGCATAGGATTCAAACGCGGTCTCAGTTTGTACCCGCGCCTAATGCATCAGACGCAAAGAATTTCAGAACGCCGAAAATTGCCATCTCTCTGTTGAGTGAACAAGAGTTGCAAGATTCAGGTCGAAAACACGCCAAGGCAATGAAACGCGATGGGCAAAGCCAGCGTCAAGCGCCCGCGTTCAGAGAAGTCAAGTCACTGGCACAAATTCCAGAGAAGGAATGCACCGGGACTTCATTTAGATGGTTATGCCAAATTTCAGGCTATACACATCATCGGGGAACATACCAGCAGAGACCTCTGGCCAGAGTCGGCCTCTCTGCACCCAAACGCAGGCGTCCAAGATGATCCGAGAGGGGGTTCTTCTTGAAGAGACCAAACCGAAGCGTGAGAGCTCTGGGTCATCTTCATTCTCGGAATTACCTTCATCCATGGAGACGGAATCCCTATCAAGAAACTCTTTTCTGAAGAAGGTGGGACTTCTCAGAGCAATCCAAAGAGAAATAATCCAAGCTTGGATTATAGAAGGGGAGCGCACCCTATTTATAGGCAGGCCCTAATAACTGCCATTAATGGGGCGTTAATTGGAACCGTCACGCACGATTGTCAAAGCCCAGTGAAGGATTGACGCGTGGAACGCCGCTTTGGAAACCGTCGCAAGCGCCGGTTTTCAACCGCCCGCGTCGGTTTTGCATTTAAGGGCAGTAACTCCTGAGTCCAATGAGGAGTTGACGCGTGGATAACTGCCTTGGGAATCAACGGATGACTCGGAATCCCAATCGACATTGAAGACCTGACGAGCAAAGATCTCCTAAAATCTTGAGTCAGATCACATTAAACGTAGATGGGAAAGCCGCGTCCCTTCAGCAGACAAGGCTGCATCTCTTGCGTCTGCCCGATCCGCGCAAGACAGATTTGCGTTATTCAGAGTTGCGTCTCACCTTGTGATTGACGCTGCGTCTCACCCCAGGGACTGACAGCCGCGTCTTACTTTACGGATCAATGCCGCGTCTCATCTTTTGATTGACGCCGCATCTCATCAGGAAGACCGCGTTCCGATTTGTGATTGACGCCGCGTCTCATCAAAAGGACTTAGTAGAATCTAAGTTCTTATGAAATGGTGACCGCGTCTCACTTTATGATTGACGCTGCGTCTCAGTAAAAGGACTTTGTGAAATCTGAGTTCCGGTGGACTGACGACCGCGTCTCACCCTGTGATCGACGCTGCGTCTCGTCAAAAAGACTTGATGAAATCTAAGTCCCCATAGATTGATGCCACTAATGCCGCGTCTCGCCAAGACCGCGTCTCATTAAAAGAGCTTAGTCCTACCTAAGTTCAGTAATCACGACTAGTGATCAAGAGTTGGACTCATCCACAACAGGACAAAGAAATTGGGACAAAAGCTTTAAAGAAAACTTCTATTATATCAAAAAATGATAGAAGTGGATACAAACACTCTTGATAAATAGAGTGTCCCTTTTCTTTACAAAAAGAAAAAAGAAAAGAAGGCTAAATGTCCTGGTGCGCCAAGGAACGGATTTGTTCCCTAAGGCGGTGAATCTCATGCTGGCGCGTCCTCTCAGCCTCCATGATAGCCCGGTCCCGCAGCTCCACCTCAGATAAGAAATTTCTGGCAGCCAGCTGCATCCGCAGAGATTCCACCCTGGAAGATTGTAGGGATAGACTCTCTTCAGCACGCGCCATAGCAGCCCGTTGCTCCTCAAGCTCCTTTTTGAGGGAAACAAGTTTCTCCTCATTTAGCGCAAGAACAGCTTCCGCCTTGGCGATAATATCCCGAGTTCTGAGGATGACTTGCTCCGTGCTCTGCACACTAAGCTCAGATTCCCTCGAATCCCCGGCTAATTTCTGAAATTCAGCCTTGGAATATTCAAGGTCGCGGATCTCGGCAGCGATTTGTGCCTCCGCCTCCTGTCGCTCCCGTTCCTGATCAGCTAGGAGCCTAGTCAAGGTGGCCTGGGCTTCGTCAAAAGAGCCAGCATCTTCCAAAGATTCCAGCTCCCGCAGGTTATCTCCAAGTTGCTCTACCACCCGCAGGCATGCCCTGGCAAGTGAAGGGCCTCCCGCCAATTCGACGCTCACGGCCATATTTTCAAGGAGCCTCTGGGCGAACTGGAAGGTGCTGTGTCCACGGAAGATGAGATCAATACATGATCCCATCGAGGTGAAGAATTGTTGCACCATCTGACGTGCCAGCTCCCCCATGTCTTCACCACCTAAGAAGCTTCCCGACCCTTTTTCTGTCACGGGATAAGGGATATAGGGTGGATCTTCTCGCACAAGAGCCGTGCCGGCCGTAGATGTGGCAAGAGCAAGACTACCCGCTGGCGCTTCCTGGAGCGTTGCCTCTGCAGGAGCTTCCACGACCAATGAAGGAGTTGTAAGCACAACCTCTTCAGAAACTTCCACCGGGAAGTGAGCTGTGTGGCCTTCTGGAAGGGTGCCGATCGTCAGACTCCCCACCTGAGCCCCCTCAGTCAGAGCTGCCTTACTAGGTTCGAGGTCCAGAGGCGTCGAGTCCTGTAGAATGGGAGTCTCCCCAGCTTCAGCAGTAGCCTTCTCCACCGGCGGAGTGAGAGCCTCCTCCGCCTCAATGATTGTTTCCCCTCCTGGCAAAGGGGAAGGCTCCCAACTTCAACAGCTGCCCCCACTGAGGTTGTCTCGGCAACCGAAGCCTCAATCCCCTTGGGCTGGGTCAACACTGTTTCCATCGCCTCGACATGCGAGGAAGTTGTACCTTCAGCAGGGATTATCGCCGGCGGTAACGCAGTCGATGATTCGCCCCCGTATATTTTCCCCTCCGAGATGCGTGAGAACTTACTCGGGTCAGGAAAAGCGGGTTCATGGCCGTAGTCGACTTTATCTTCAAAGTCGCTTTCCGTATCAGACGCGGAAGACGACAGTTCAACGCAAAGGTCCTCGGTGACCGGGGCCTTGCCACCAATCACCCCAGTGGTAGGACTAGGGTCGATTATCCGAGCGCTGGAAATGAAGACGCTAGGAGGTCCTGACCGCTGTGCCTTGTATCTCCCTTCACGAGCAGAAGAAGGCTCGGGTCGAGCTGAGAACCCTGGAATCTGGACATTCCCTCCCACGAGTTGTTCTTCCTCGTCAGCTATAGTGGGTTTGTCAACCAATTCCCCCTCTTCCGCAATCTTACAGGTCCCTCTGTGCGACCTAGGAGCACGGATTAAACTGGGGAGATCTCTATCCTCTGGCGGTTCCTCAACCATGACAAAGAGGTCTTCAGGACAGTCCCCAACTCCAGCAGAAATGTCTCCTGAGGGAGAGACTTCCGTTGCTAAGTCCCTCCGAGCCCTCTTCGAAACAGGACCAGCAGTTGAAGTGGGACCCCGACGGCGCTTACTCACCAATTCTTGAGCCTTGGCGGTAGAGGGCCCCTCCTGTGGCCCTAGCTTGGTTCTACTCCGGGTTACTCGGAGCTCCTCTCTTGAGCCTCCCTCAGCTTCTCTCTGAGATGCTCTCTCCAGCTCTTTCTGGACCTTTAAATACTGGGTGATCATGTGCGAGCATTTGCCAGACTCCGACTGTGTTTTGAGATAAGCATTAATGCCCTCAATACCCGTATACCCAGGGGCAAAATCCGGTGACTGGTTTACCCGAGAATACCAGGTGCAGAAAGTGAAGCTGGTAAGATTCTTCGGCTCCTCGACGGGCAAACGGAAAGTTGCCTCTGTCCCCCCAGCCACGCTATAGTACCAGGCTCGAGCACCTTCGCACAAATTCCCATTGAAGGCAAGTTGTGTATTCGGATTGCCGACATAAAGCTGAGCATAGCCAAACTGTCGGGCAAAACGACTTGGCATATACGGTTTGATAGTGCAGGAAGTCCCTTGGCGAAACAGCACGTATCCTGGTCGTATATTAATCAACCACCGGAAGACTCCCGCGGACAGTTGGGTGAGGTCATCCCGACCTATAGAATCAGTGAATTGCTCACCAAAAGATGCACCAGGAATCCCAGCGAAGCAGCGGTTGAGCTGGTAATTGGCGGCATTTGAAAGACGTCTCCGAATATAATATATATAGGTGTCACTCCAATCCGAGTTTTCCAGCCGCCTCACAAAAGGGACAGGACTCGTACTCCCACGCGCCGTTGTCATCAAAGAAGGGCAATGCATCACGTACCAGGCCATGAGATACGTGTAAGGCAACTCAATTCGGGGGTTGGGGCGCCTTGCCGTCGGGTTTCCCTCTGAGTCAACATACGGCTTGCCTTGAGAGTCGACAGTCCTTGGAGCCTCGCATAGTCTCTTGGCTAACGCCCGCAACCCGCTCTGAATGCCAGCCGCCACGGCCGGAAGAAGGGCTATAGGACGGCCATGGGCCAGGAGCACTGCTGAGTACACCACGTCGGCAATAATGACTTCATGTGGCCATGTAGGTACCACACAACGCTTCAACCACAGCATCAAGAAGCCTGCCAACAGCGCTCGACTAGAGATAGAAGCCCGGGCCCGATGATGATAGCTTTCGAAAAGCGTATCAGGTTCGAAGCCGTTCTCGTTCGACCCAGTGGTGTAAAAGCCCTCAGAAGCTTGTGCGACCATGTCGTCAACTCCCTATTCAGAGAGGGGAGCCAGTCGAGTTATCGAATGATCCTTCTTGCTGACGTTGCTGAATAGGTAATTGGCCCAGGATAGATGCCTAACTCCATGCGTCCTCCAACCGGTTACCTGACCACAAATATGGAAGTGGCACATCACTTCCCAATAGGTCTCGTACACCTCAGGGGAATCCTTCTTTATAAGGTCAAGCTCCCTAGCAGTCGGGACATATTCTTCATAAGGGAACTCCCCCATCACCAGCCCCGAGACCTCATGCAACTCATGCAGTGCAAGGCCCATTTCTCCAACCGGGGTAAAGAATGTCCCCGTCTGAGGGTTGTAGCGCTCCAAGATCCCGAAGAAGTTGTGAGAGCTCATTGGGATGCCCCATTGTACGGCCCTGACTGCTGAGTATAATCCCACGTGCTCAAGCAGATCTCCAAGATCGGAGAGGGCGAAACCCACCATTCTGCCCCACCAAGAATTCTCCGTGGAGTGGACCCATCCTGGCAAACGGAACTTGGCCGGATAATCACCCTCTGCTTCTATGAACGAATTGAGGAAGGTGGTGGCAAGCTGCGGGATCTCTCCGACTGGAAGCTCAGACTTGCGTGACCCGGGAAACAAGCCGAGGACCGCCCGGTCATGGCAATCATGACGGTATACATTCTGGGATTTGAAATTACCAAGGGTAATCTCAGAGATATCCCGGGACACGTCCCACTTCATCTTCCGAAGGACGGACAGATGTTGGAGATAAGACAACGGGAGCATCCTCTCCATGGCGGGAAGGAAGTATCTCCTCTCCCTATCTGACGGAGCCACCTGTAATTCCCGTCATACATTGGTCTGCCACCGTCGCTGACATGATCTCCAAAGAAGAAAGCAGGTTTCTCCAGCTTGATGTGGGTATCCGTTGCGAAGACTGCATCGGTCATGAGCACCCGAGAAGTCCTCTCATTAACATGGGCAATCATTTCCCTGCGAACTGGCGACCTGTCAGCAGTCACAGGTATGGTCCTTCGCAGTGCAAAAGTCAGACGGTGGTCAGCACCACCCACGCGTCCAAAGTGGTGCATCTTGGCAAGTGAACCTGAAACATGCGGCACTGCAAAAGAAGAAGACACTTGGTCAGATACTTTGCCAAAAATAAGGGAAGACGCTAAGTGTTCATAATTCAAAACGCAGCCGAGACACTGGACCCAGGAGTTATCATCCGCGTCCAGACCTGCGAACTTGCATCAAAACGCAGAAGAGATACTGGACGCAGGAATTTTTCGAACCCGCGTCCAGACCTGCAAAGCCGCGTTCCGCAAACCAAGACTTATGAAAATTCTAAGTACTTGGACTCAAACGCCAGATTCTACAAAATCGGCGGTTGAAGACACAGAACGCAAGGATCAAATCCGCGTTCTGCAAACCAAGACTTGTGAAATTTCAAAGTGCTTGGACTCAGACGCCAGATTCATCAAATCGGCGCCTGATGGCACAAAACGCGGCACAGAACGCATGGATCAAATCTGCGTTCTGCAAATCGCGTCCAGAGACCTTCACAATTAGAAATGTTCTAAGTGAAGGATCCAGAATGCAGAGTTCACCAGCGTCGGATCATCAGGCCCGCGCCCCGGTTATCATCTCAAGGACAGCGTCCGAGAATCAAACACGATCTTGTGTTAAAGGTTCTTAGGGTTCTATGAACATATTTTAATGGCGGAACCCACGCCGAAGGTACATTTTTACCTCGGAAAACACCCTCCTGCGCAGAGGAAGCATCTCTCTCAGCCTCGGCGGCGGTCGCCCTTGAGGATGATGCAGTCGGTTTCGTCTTGGGAGCCATCGATGTTCAGAAATCCGAATTCGAAGATGGACAGATGAACAAACAAGAGGAGGGAAGCTCTCTTTTCTCAGCAAATGCGTTCGGAGAAGAAGATGTGTCTCTCTCTAACTGTTGCCTTTTATAGGCACAGAGATTCGCGAAGATACGCAGCGTTTGGCCCAATAAACGCTGCAGCGAATCGCTGCCTGACGCGTGGAGCCAAATCATTGTTTGAACAGGGAAGATCATGCGTCGCGACCCCGCCACAAGTCAGAAGTTGACACGTGGAGCAGTTCATTTAATGAACCGGGAGATCCGCGCGCCAAGAAGCGAAATCTCGCCGTTTCCCCAGGCCAGCTGGCGGCGTAATCATGACATGGCACAGGTGCGCGCCCCAAAGTACGCGGCTCTTCGATGGACATGCCCCATCAGCATCATCATAAATGCACCCAGAAAATCGCGTCTGCATTTCAAGAGATGCGTCTCTCCAAAGTCCGCGTCCCCCCAAACGGGCCAAACGTCGCGTCTACCCCATGGAAGTCGCGTCTTTAAAGCAGTCTCTGCTTTTTTCAAAAAGGAACCTGCGTCCAGTCTCCTGCTTCTGCAAGTCAGTTCAACAGTACACTGACGCAAACAGACAACCAACCACTCCCGGCCAAAAGCGCACCCGTGACAGACTAAAAGCAATCGGGGAGGTCTAGACTGTGTATCTAGACACTCAACACGATCAACTCTGACGGCTTCAAAGAGTTCAACAGTACACTCACGAAGACCAATTCCAGATAAGATCAAGCTCGAAGCATCAACAGTCCAGTCATAAAGGCGAACACGGCTATGATCCAAAGTATTCCGAAATCCGTCCCATTCAACTGCGGAATATCAGAAACTTTGGAGGGGGTTCTGTAGGCTGTCTAAAAATGACTAAACAGACAAGCCATTAAGGAAGCAGAGTCTCAAGCTCTAGACGCGAGGAATCGATGCCCGCGTCTCAGCATTAAGACGCGTTGGCTCTACACCCGCGTCTCAACGTCCAGACGCGTCGGCCCGAAACCCGCGTCTCAACGTCCAGACGCGTCGGCCCGAAGCCCGCGTCTCAGCATCAAGGCGCGTCGACCCGACGCCCGCGCCTCAGCGTCCAGACGTGAAGGCCCGAAGCCCGCGTCTCAGCATTAAGGCGCGTTTGGCTCAACGCCTGCGTCTCAAACTTCGAGGCGCGTTTGGCCCAACGCCCGCGTCTCAGTTGCAACTGCCCTGATTGCAGGGCCAGTCACCGCGCATGTAGCGGGTAGTGGCCCCTCATTCGGGAGCGTTTTCAGGAGGCACCTTCACCCCCTGAGACCCCTATAAATAGCCTTGTTTGCTATGAAGAGGGGATCGAAGCTTTGGAGAAGTCGAGAATTAAGAAGGTCAAGGCATCATCAAGATCGATCAAATCCAGGCAAGAGGATCATCAAGAGGGAAGCACAACTTCAACAACAGACAGAGGGAGGAGACTCTTCAGCGAGCTTACTGAGTACTAGCCGCTCTTCGCCTACCTCCTCTTTGAGAGTTTTGGTAGACGGAGCTGAGTTACTCTTTCTACCGACCGAAGAGAAGACCCCCGACGGTCCAGGACGGTCATCTGGTCAACGGAGAACAAGATTCACTCTCCACCGCCACACGAAGAACCCAACATTAAACAAAGGGGGGATTCAAGCTTCAACATCCTCCCTCCCTTGTAACCGGAAGGAAAAGTCTTGTTGTAATCTTTTCATCTGATTCAAAGAAATCTTTACAGCAATTCCCTCTTTCTTTTTCCGGCGCGAACAATGGGCGCCCTCAATACTTATGGGCCGAGGTCGTAAACACCGCATGCTATATATCGAACATAATTTATTTTTGTAAAAATTCTTTTAAAACTTCTTTTGAAATCTACTATTCAAGAAAACCTAATGTTTCGTATTTTAGAGTTTTTGGATGCAAATGTTTTGTTTTGAATACCAAAGATAACTTGGGTAAATTTGATGCTAAGACTTTTGAACCTATTTTTGTGGTTATTCTAATACTAGCAAAGCTTATAGAGTATTCAATACATCCTTTCTTACAATTGAAGAATCATGCATGTTAAGTTTGAAGAATTTGATGCTTTTGTTAAGAATGTTGTAGAGATTGACACTTTAGGTGAAGACATGGAGAAAGTATCCTTGGAGGACTCACGTACCCAAGAAGACAAGTAAATGCTTAATGGTGAAGTTTAAGAGGGTGAAGTGGAACCATCTCAACTACTTTCAAAAGATTGGAGATATGCTACAAGTCATCCCAAAGATCTCATCATAGGTGATGTATCAAAGGGGGTAGCTACTCGCTCCAAACTCCATGATTTGTGCGGTCATTATGCTTTCATTTCCTATATTGAACCCAAAAATATTCTCGAAGCCGAGGGTGACTCATTTTGGTTGCTTACAATGCAAGAAGAGCTCAATCAGTTTGAGCGCAACCAAGTTTGGCACTCCTTCCTAGACCCCGTGATAGACCAACGATTGATACTAAATAGATTTTTAGGAAAAATTGGATGAGTCGAAAAATGTTGTTAGGAATAAGCTAGATTAGTGGCCCAAGATTACACCCAAATCGAAGGAATCGATTTTGAGGAAATCTTTGCACCCCCAGCACGGCTCGAAGCTATACGGATCACACTTGCTTTTGCTTCTTATAAAAATTTGAAACTTTTTCAAATGGATGTCAAAAGTGCAATTTTAAATAGTTTCATTGAAGAGGAAGTATATGTTGAACAACCTCCCGGGTTTGTTGATCCTATACATCCAAATTTTATTTTAAACTAGATAAAACTTTGTATGGTTTAAAACAAGCTCCTAGAGCTTGGTATGAAAGACTTTCAACTTTTCTTCTTTCAAATGGTTTTGTTAAAGATAAAGTAGATACTACTTTATTTACTAAGCATGTTGATAGTGACATTCTCATTGTTCAAATTTATATTGATGATATAATTTTTAGATTTACTAACAAAATACTTTGCAAAAAGTTTGAACCATGTATGCAGAATGAGTTTGAAATGTCTATGATGGGAGAGCTAAACTACTTCCTTGGACTCCAAATCAAGCAAAAGAGTGATAAGATCTTTATAAGTCAAGTTAACACAAAAGAACTCATCAAGAAATTCGGATTTGAAGGGACAAAGACTAGCAAAACTCCCATGGCTACCATAACCAAACTTGATAAGGATGAACAAGGTAAAAGTGTAGACATAAAACTTTATAGAAGTATGATTGGTAGTTTATTGTATTTAACGGCTAGTAGGCCGGATATCATGTTTAGTGTATATCTTCGTGCTAGATTCCAATCTTGTCCTAAAGAGTCCCACTTGATTGCGATAAAACACATTATTAGATATCTTAAGGGCACTATTGGAATGGGTCTATGGTATCCGAAGACTGGATAATTTTCAATGACGGGTTTTTCGGAAGCTGACTATGCATGTTGTAGAGTGGATAGGAAGAGTACAAGTGGAACATGTCAGTTTCTAGGAAATTATCTTGTTTCATGGTCTTCCAAGAAATAAAAATCTGTATCTCTCTCAACCGCGAGGCAGAGTATGTTGCTGTTGGGGCTTGTTGCTGTTGGGGCTTGTTATGCACAAGTCCTTTAAATGAAACATACTCTCCTTGATTATGATTTACATTATGGCCATGTTAAAATATTTTGTGATAATATTAGTACTATTCATATGACTAAAAATGTAAATCAACATAGTAAGACTACGCACATAGAGATTCGATATGACTTTCTTAGAGATCAATATGAGAAAGGTGATATTGAAATTGATTATGTTTCTACTAAGTTTCAACTTGCAGATATTTTTACTAAACCACTTGATTTTAACAGATTTTCTTTTATATGTGGTGAACTAAATGTTTGTGTTATTTATTGATGAGTTTTCATGGTTATTTACCCTTTTTTATGTATGACAAAAATGGGGAGAAGTATGGAAGTATGGGTTTGTTTTGATGTTTATCTCATATATGTTTTCATGTTTTGATGTTTATCTTCATATATGTTTCATGTTTTGTACTTTAGAATAGAGCATCATTTGAGGGGGACCTTTTACCTCCTTCCTATATTTTGTTTTATAGCTTATATGTTTTGTCAACATAAAAAAGGGAGAGATTGTTGGCCAAAAGGTTATAATTCTCGGGTTATGTGTTTTGATGATAACAAACCATATAAAAGCTATTTGGTACTAATAGAAGTTCAAGAATAAATTTCAGGTTGGTACAGGTATTGATGGCTCAATTCTCAAGCATGGGATATTAGGCTCTAGCTTAATCACTGTTCAACATCAAGTTTTAGAGACGCCTGCTTATAGACTCATCTTGTAAATAGTTTTTTTGGTTAAAAATTAGTATATATGTTTGAAGCTAAAAAACACACACACATTAATTGCACTTCTTTCAAATGAATGTTTTTAGCTTTTGATTATCAAACCTTTATAAAATATACTTTGTTTTATAATCAGTATACTTAGTTTTCTATATTTCAAAAACCTTTCGAAAATCTTTTCAAAAACAATACATATTTTCAAAATGTATTTTAAGCTGGTTTTCTGGATTGACCAAGGTCGGTCGACCGGGCGGTCGACCGTGCCTATTACAGGCCAGAACGGTCTACCGCACGGTCGACCGGAGTTCTGGCAATTGGGGGTGTGCACATTGTGAACGTTCCCGGTCGACCGGGCAGTCGACCGGTCCCCGTTGCGGTTGACCGGGCGGTCGACCGACTGTAAGCAGGTTCAGCCTCAGTTTGTCATGGTCGACGGAGGGCTAACAGTCAGATTTTTTGAAATTGCCGGTCGACCGCCAGTCTGCCAGTTCGGCAGAAACGGCTATTTTTAATAGGCTATTTAAAACATGTTTAAATTTAAAAAACGTCGTAAGCTGTATTAGAGGGTCAATTTTTACCTCTTTTATGTTGGTAAAAGTATTCTATGTTTGCTCTTCTAAAACCATATATAAAGGGGTCATTAGGGTTGAGTTTAACACAACCAAAAAATTCAAAAATCAAAGTTTTGATATTTCAAGTGAAAGAGCTTTTTGTTTTCAGTTTTGTGCTATTATTTTCCAAAGTCTTCTTCAAGTTTTGGTTCTTAAAATCTCTCTTCTATTTTTAAATTTCACTTACAAAATCTTAAGCTCAATCTTATATATTATTCTCTAGGGTTTTGTAAAGAAGTGTTTTCAAGAGAGAGTTTGTGATTTTTTGATCACTGGTACTTATTGTATTGTTGCTGTAGGTAACCTAGAGGGGGGGTGAATAGGTGACTAGCTAATCTAATGATGAATAATACGAAATTAAAAACTATTTAAGTGAACTAAAAACTATTATGCTAAACACACCAAGTATAACACAAGAGTGTAGCAGAATTCCCGGTGAAGGGCTCTGAACTATCTCCTCAAGATTCCTCTAGATAAGAGCTGAGGTGCCCCTATGGCTCTCTTGGTTGAATACAAGTGTGAGCAAACAATCCCGAGCATGTTAATAAGGCACAAGATATATCAAGCACAAGGTAAACATGCAAGATATAAACACAAGTGAGAGATAGAGAGAGCAATTGCAAATACAGGAGATTCGTTTCGAGGTTCGTGTAACGCCCCGATCCTGCGGGTGCGGAGACGTTACTGTAACGTATATACGCAGGTCAGAAATACCCTCACGTATATACGCTAAGTATCAGTACAGGCAAGAATCAGAGTACGGAAGCAAATGGTGCATTATACATTCCAACATATGAGTACAATTACAAAGTCATCACCGGAGGTGACAAATATTACAATAATATTACATCACCTGATAGGCGCAAATGCGAGAATACAAAGATATGTATATGTATGAACAGTACAAAAGGGCGCTCACGAGATAACTGGAAGAGCCGCGAGCCAACAGGGGGAGCAAGGATGGACTGGAGCTACAGCTGATCTGACTGCTCCACAGAAGTGAACTTGGTCCTCAGCAAGAAAATACCCTACGATCCAAGCTCCGAAACCTGGACATGAGGATCCAGAGGAGTCAGAACTCCCCAGGCGAGTAGTGGTACAAATGTCAGATGGCGTGCTGAGATAAGTACAAGTGTATCGATAAAACCGAATCATAATCATGCATTGAAAACCGTGTCGTGAGCAGGCGCATGTATAAGCAGGTAGATATGTAACAAGTGCTATCAGGCAGGGAGTGCTCATGGTATGACAAGATAGGAGCAGGTAAGGTGGTGAGAAGTAGAATAGATAGGACAACACCAGATATCTCCTAAATTAACATAAAACCGATAAAAAAAACGATAAAACCGAATAAAAGCCGATTATAAGCAAAACCGATCGCACAAGCTTAGGTCACGGCTCCATGAGACTAGTACATCGAAGGAATAATCCAAACAAGGAAACCCTCATCTATATACCTTTATCTCATATCACCGTAATCCAAGCGTATACAACCCGAATTACAAAACAACACAACAAATTGTATATATTAGTCTATTATTATAATTAGGGCCGTCTAAGTTCCAGGCTTCGGTATGTGTCCCATTCCACATACTTCCGCTTACAACTTATATAGCAAGTTATTTGGAAACTGATAAAGTTCGATGAATCATGTTTCGGATGGGCCCCGTACATGCCCGGGACAACGGTTCAGGAGTATCCGGTGCTGAGCCGGAACGTACCGCTAGGTACCGGGACTTATGGACGCCCGAACATGAATAGAGTATCACAGATCCCATAGAAATAGGCCTAGGGCGTGTGCATACCCGGCAGGAAAAATCAGGAGTAGGGGTGCCAGTACACCCACGGAATCCCTGGTGGCCGCCAGGTGATCCCTCAAGTATTTGGCCACGCGCGGCTCGATATGGCCACCATAGACATGATTAATCAGGGCCCATTAGTTTCCCCCAAACCAGGTACAAGTTGTCTACTTATGATAATTTATCAAGTAAATATCACTTTTATGGTAAGAACCGAAGCAGGACATGATCAGGAAATTCAGGAGTACATAACAAGAATCATAACAGGAGATCAGGTACAGACAGGAGGTGATCCTACAGATTCAAGAGGTGGCCCCCACAGATTCAAGAGGTTGCCCCCACCATGTGTGTGGTGTGGCACTTTGTTCCATGTGGCACTTTGCTCTGAGGGGATGGATTCTAGAGGTGGCCCCCACAGATTCAAGAGGTGGCCCCCACCACGAGTGTGATGTGGCACTTTGTTCCGTGTGGCACTTAGTTCCATTCAGGATTTGACGGGAACAGGTGGTACAACATGAGTCAGTGTCAAGTAGTAGTATGTCAGGTGTTAGGTGATAACATATCAGACAGATATATGTCAGCTTGTATCTGGCGATGGTAGAGTGATAGTTGAGTAACATCAAGTGGAGCTGAGCAATTGAAGGCACATGATCAATACAAAATCCATGGGAAGGGTCTATTTCTAATAAAGGGATCAAACACAGCAGTCAGCCAATTCTAGTCGACTAGGGAAAATAAGTAGTCGACTAGAGAAGGAGTTAGTTGACTATAGAGGAGGACCAAGTCGACTAATAAGGCCGCATCTCATAGAGCCGCGTCTTCAGGAAAAAGTTAGTCGACTAGGAAAAAATGGGTAGTCGACTAATAAGGCCGCGTCTCAGAGAGCCGCGTCTTCAGGAAAAAGTTAGTCGACTAGGGGAAAAAGATAGTCGACTAATAAGGTTGCGTTTGGTAGGGTCGCGTCTTCAAGAAAAAGTTAGTCGACTAGGAGTAAGGGAGTAGTCGACTAATAAGGTTGCGTCTCGTAGAGCCGCGTCTTCAAGAAAAGGTTAGTCGACTAGGAGTAAAGGAGTAGTCGACTAATAAGGTCGCGTCACCAGAAAAAGGTTGCGTTTCAATGAGTTAGTCGACTAGGATAAGGGGGTAGTCGACTAATAAAGGGTTCAAGTCGACTAATGACTGGGTCAAGTCGACTAACAGAGTGCAAACAGAGAGCAGAACCTGACTTTTGAGGGTTTGTGTTTGTTGATTATCTTACATGATATAAAAATTCAAGTATGAGAATAAGTTGTCCAAGTCTTTGGCGAGGAAAACCACTCGCCTAAAAATGTTACTTTGAAGCCTTGAGCATCCGGAATAATCGTTGTCGTCAATTATCACCAAAACGATTACCGGAATAATCGCGAACGATTACCGGAATAATCTACGGCGATATTGTCGACGAAGAAGAGCACGGCCCCAATCCGAAAGGAGGGCACCGGCCTTAGAGTCTTGCCAACGGAGAAGAGCGCGGCCCCAATCCGAAAGGAGTGGCCGGCCTTCACAAGGGAAGGAGGTTGATGGTGCAAGTATAGTTCACTTTGAAAAAATGAGATTTTGCAAACGAGGTTACGGGGAGCGACGAGTTGGCTAGGATGAAGGAGCTCGCCGAGGAGTTGATATGGTGTGGTTCGTGGTGTCCAAGGAGGTGTAGGTGGTGGTGGAAATGGTGGAGAAGGTGGTGGTGAGAATGGGTTGTTTGGTGTTTTATGGTGAAAAAGAGGAGGAAGAAGATGTTATGGAGGTGTTGTTGTTGTTGGAATTGGAGGAGGAGATGGAGGAGAGAATGATGGTGGAGTTGTTGTGAGAACGAAGGAAAAATGGTGGAGGAATGGGTGGCCAAAGGAGAGAGAAGGAGGCTCTTTTGGGCTGCTGTTGGCCTCTCTGTTGGCTGCAAAAAGAAGAAAAAGAGAAAATGAAAGAGAGAGAAGGAGTGGGGGTATTTATAAAGTGTGGGAAAACATTATAATAATGTTGCCATTGCTTATCAAAGCAAAAGAGAACGCACCAATTAAGTTGCGTCTCAAGAAGGCAATGGTTGCGTCCAGGCCAAAAGAACTGGACGCGGGGATGAAAGCTACGTCCAGGAGGAAATGCAAAGGCTGCGTTTTAACAAAAGGACAAAAGTCATAATGACTTGATTGGAATTGATTAGCAGTGCTTTAAAGGCAGCATGGGGAGGCGGGGAGAGGATCTCCGCATTAAATGCAGAATTCCAGGTAGGTGAAACTCGCGTTTGAGGAAGGAGGGAGAAAATGGGAAAAAGAGAAAAGTGAAATATTTGGATAAATTCTCGGTATCTGGGAAAATACCGAAAATTCCGGAAAGGTCCAAAAATAACATAGCTTGGAAGTTCCCAAAAATTCTCAAAAATAACAAATATTATAAAAGATTTTTGGTGAAATCGGTATTCAAAGATTCAATCTCATTTTCAAAATAAAATCCTGAAATCAATCGTCAACCTCGGTATACACCGGATTGGCCGGATTTTTAATAAAATTAGAAAAATCCCAGAAAATGTATTTGCATAGAAAATATGATTTTAAGAGGTTGCAGGAAAGCCGTTTCTTGAAATTCAACTCCGTTTGTAAATTAAAAATCCGAGAATCGGTCAGTGGCACTGGTCGACCCCGGTTTTGAAGATTACAACTTAATTCCGAAAATTTTCAGAAAATCATGAAAAATCTAAAATATTGGAAAATAATGTTTAAAACTGAAATCGGTCAAATCGGAATAGCGAAAAGATCAAATCGAGCAATTCACTAGGATCGGGTTCCCGGTTCAGATTAGGGCTGACTCCGAGTTCACGAATCCAGATCCAAGGTAAAACGATCATATAAACAATTCATAATACAAAACCAATACAGGAAGCAAATCAAAAAAAATACGATCAGAAAATCTGAATACGCAACTAAGTACGTATTCCGGGAGCGGGGTGTTACAATCCATCCACCTTACAAAAAATTGCGTCCTCGCAATTTCGATAAGGGGAAGATGAACACAGGAGAGACCAGGGTTGACAATGAGAGGATGATAAAGGGGAATATTTACGAAAGATTACCAACTCAAAATACAAAAGATCAGGGGTAGCGGTTACAGTGACATCCTTAAGATTCCTGTTTGGATGCTGGGTTTCATATTCTGCTGTTGCTTCGCCTGATGCCTCTGCCGTCATGTCGTAGACTTGGCCTCTGCCAGGATCTGCTCTAGTTCTTGTTCCTCTCTGTGGGTGATCATACTGCTGGGGCGGGAATGGAGCTCGTCGGCCAATGGTCTCTGGGTTTCCTCTATGTGGTGGAGCTGGAAGTGCTAGGGTGCTGCTCGTGCTGGAAATGCTGGTGGTATTGGATAGGTCCTCTTGAATGGACAATCACCTATAGAGTGATTTCCAGATCCACATACCAAACATAGCCCATTAGCTTTTCGACAATTGCGTTGGATGTGTCCGGGCTTTCGGCAGTACCCGCATATCATTTGCTGAAGGGGAGGTTGGAATGGTCGTTTGATCATCGGACCATTGATGTCCTAGCTGTATCTTCCTCATTCATCAACTGATGAAAGGGTCTCTTTACTGACTTGTTCTGCACCTGGTTCTCACTCTTCTTCTCCAGTCCTCGTTCCACTTCACGGGCAATGGAGAGAACCAGAGAGTACGTCTTCAGCTGTTGAGGAATAAGGAACATCTGGACATCCATCTTCAGCCCTTGCTGAAACCTGCTCGCCCTCTTTTCTTCGTCTGTCACCATGTAGGTGCAAACCTACTAAGCCTCAGGAATTCAGCAGCATATTCATCCACTGATCGATTGCGCTGCTGCAGGCGGATAAATTGTTCTTCCATTTCCTTTTGGGCTGTTGCGAAAGAATCTCTCATAGAAACCCTTTGAGAATTGGTCCCACGTAATGGGTTTCTCCAGTGCTGCTTCTTCTGCCAACCACCAGGTTCTGGCCACATCTCTCAGCTGTATCTTGGCCACTTCCACTTGGTTCTCATCAGGGACTCGGGCCGCCTTCAAAAGGTCTGTTGTGTCTATCAGCCACTGTTCTGCATCCAGAGGCTTCTCCGTTCCCGAAAAGGTTGCCGGCTGTAATCTCCTGAAGTCTGACACGTTGCCTGGCCTCTGCTCTCGGGGTGCAACCAACAGTCCTTGACGCAGAAGCTCTGTCTGCTGCTGTTGACTCTGCATCATCCTTGAAGTACCCTCATCATACCATCATTGTCTCTGCTTGATCCATCTTGAGAGGTACTAGGACCATTGCGCGTTCCCGTCTTTCCATATCTGAGTTGGTTAAAAAGGGTGGCAAGAAGGAGCTGGAAGGTAAAAGATTGAAGGGTCTCAGGATACAAGGAATGGATCAGAAGAAAGAGAGAGAGATAACTCTGCACTTGTAGTTGGATTGTATAACCAGGATTCTTGTATTCCAGTTGCAAATTTCTTTACCATTAATTTGCCGTCTGGACGTACTGAGGATGCGAGAGCCTAGGCTCTGATACCACCCTGTAACGCCCCGATCCTGCGGGTGCGGAGACGTTACTGCAACGTATATACGCAGGTCAGAAATACCCTCACGTATATACGCTAAGCATCAGTACAGGCAAGAATCAGAGTACGGAAGCAAATGGTGCATTATACATTCCAACATATGAGTACAATTATAAAGTCATCACCGGAGGTGACAAATATTACAATATATTACATCACCTGATAGGCGCAAATGCGAGAATACAAAGATATGTATATGTATGAACAGTACAAAAGGGCGCTCACGAGATAACTGGAAGAGCCGCGAGCCAACAGGGGGAGCAAGGATGGGACTGGAGCTACAGCTGATCTGACTGCTCTGCAGAAGTGAACTTGGTCCTCAGCAAGAAAATACCCTACGATCCAAGCTCCGAAATCTGGACATGAGGATCCAGAGGAGTCAGAACTCCCCAGGCGAGTAGTGGTACAAATGCCAGATGGCGTGCTGAGATAAGTACAAGTGTATCGATAAAACCGAATCATAATCATGCATGAAAACCGTGTCGTGAGCAGGCGCATGTATAAGCAGGTAGATATGTAACAAGTGCATCAGGCAGGGAGTGCTCATGGTATGACAAAATAGGAGCAGGTAAGGGGTGAGAAGTAGAATAGATAGGACAACACCAGATATCTCCTAAATTAACATAAAACCGATAAAAAAAAATGATAAAATCGAATAAAGCCGATTATAAGCAAAAACCGATCGCACAAGCTTAGGTCACGGCTCCATGAGACTAGTACATCGAAGGAATAATCCAAACAAGGAAACCCTCATCTATATACCTTTATCTCATATCACCGTAATCCAAGCGTATACAACCCGAATTACAAAACAACACAACAAATTGTATATATTAGTCTATTATTATAATTAGGGCGTCTAAGTTCCAGGCTTCAGTATGTGTCCCATTCCACATACTTTCCGCTTACAACTTATATAGCAAGTATATTTGGAAAACTGATAAAGTTTGATGAATCATGTTTCAGATGGGCCCCGTACATGCCCGGGACAACGTTTTCAGGAGTATACGGTGCTGAGCCGGAACGTACCGCTAGGTACCGGGACTTATGGACGCCCGAACAGGAATAGAGTATCGCAGATCCCATAGAAATAGGCCTAGGGCGTGTGCATACCGGCAGGGAAAAATCAGGAGTAGGGGTGCCAGTACACCCCACGGAATCCCTGGTGGCCGCCAGGTGATCCCTCAAGTATTTGGCCACGCGCGGCTCGATATGGCCACCATAAACATGATTAATCAGTGCCCATCAGTTTCCCCAAACCAGGTACAAGTTGTCTACTTATGATAATTTATCAAGTAAATATCACTTTTTATGGTAAGAACCGAAGCAGGACATGATCAGGAAATTCAGGAGTACATAACAAGAATCATAACAGGAGATCAGGTACAGACAGGAGTGATCCTACAGATTCAAGAGGTGGCCCCCACAGATTCAAGAGGTGGCCCCCACCATGTGTGTGGTGTGGCACTTTGTTCCATGTGGCACTTTGCTCGAGGGGATGGATTCTAGAGGTGGCCCCCACAGATTCAAGAGGTGGCCCCCACCACGAGTGTGATGTGGCACTTTATTCCGTGTGGCACTTAGTTCCATTCAGGATTTGACGGGAACAGGTGGTACAACATGAGTGAGTGTCAAGTAGTAGTATGTCAGGTGTTAGGTGATAACATATCAGACAGATATATGTCAGCTTGTATCTGGCGATTGTAGAGTGATAGTTGAGTAACATCAAGTGGAGCTGAGCAATTGAAGGCACATGATCAATACAAAATCCATGGGAAGGGTCTATTTCTAATAAAGGGATCAAACACAGCAGTTAGCTAATTATAGTCGACTAGGGAAAATAAGTAGTCGACTAGAGAAGGAGTTAGTCGACTATAGAGGAGGACCAAGTCGACTAATAAGGCCGCGTCTCATAGAGCCGCGTCTTCAGGAAAAAGTTAGTCGACTAGGGAAAAAATGGGTAGTCGACTAATAGGCCGCGTCTCAGAGAGCCGCGTCTTCAGGAAAAAGTTAGTCGACTAGGGGAAAAAGATAGTCGACTAATAAGGTTGCGTTTGGTAGGGTCGCGTCTTCAAGAAAAAGTTAGTCGACTAGGAGTAAGGGAGTAGTCGACTAATAAGGTTGCGTCTCGTAGAGCCGCGTCTTCAAGAAAAGGTTAGTCGACTAGGAGTAAAGGAGTAATCGATTAATAAGGTCGCGTCACCAGAAAAAGGTTGCGTTTCAATGAGTTAGTCGACTAGGATAAGGGGGTAGTCGACTAATAAAGGGTTCAAGTCGACTAATGACTGGGTCAAGTCGACTACAGAGTGCAAACAGAGAGCAGAACCTGACTTTTGAGGGTTTGTGTTTGTTGATTATCTTGCATGATATAAAAATTCAAGTATGAGAATAAGTTGTCCAAGTCTTGGCGAGGAAAACCACTCGCCTAAAAATGTTACTTTGAAGCCTTGAGCATCCGAATAATCGTTGTCGTCAATTATCACCAAAACGATTACCGGAATAATCGCGAACGATTACCGAAATAATCTACGGCGATATTGTCGACGAAGAAGAGCACGGCCCCAATCCGAAAGGAGGGCACCGGCCTTAGAGTCTTGCCAATGGAGAAGAGCGCGGCCCCAATCCGAAGGAGTGGCCGGCCTTCACAAGGGAAGGAGGTTGATGGTGCAAGTATAGTTCACTTTGAAAAAAAATGGGATTTTGCAAACGAGGTTCCGGGGAGCGACGAGTTGGCTAGGATGAAGGAGCTCGCCGAGGAGGATATTGGTGTGGTTCGTGGTGTCCAAGGAGGTGTAGGGGTGGTGGAAATGGTGGAGAAGGTGGTGGT